>VZZY01010197.1:0-87080 GCA_013400335.1 Eurystomus gularis | reverse complement strand
TATGAGGGCTGGGTGTCATGAAGAAAGGGGCAACCTCTTGTCACTTGTGCTCTGTGATAGGACAAGGGGCAATGGATACAAGCTAGAGCACAGGAAGTTCCACCTCAAAATGAGGAGGAACTTCTTTACTGTGAGGATTACAGAGTGCTGGAACGGGCTCCCCAGGGAGGTTGTAGAGTCTCCTTCTCTGGAGACTTTCAAGACCCATCTGGATGTGTTCCTGTGTAACCTGCTTGGCAGGGGGGTTGGACTTGATGATCTCCAGAGGTCCCTTCCAACCCCTAACATTCTATGATTCTATGATTCTATAATACAGTAGTGAAGATCATTGTCAGGAGACTGCTCTTTACCTTCCCTGAAAGTCACATATTAGATGGCTTGCCATTCTGCAGTGTTTTTGGGAGTGAGGGTCTGATCTGATCCTTCAGAGAACAAGAATATGAGCCATTGACTGCAGGGCCCTGCACATGGTGATCTCACAGCAAACCAGGGACTGCAAGGCTGAAGAAATGTTTAACTCAGGTTACTCTTATTTTAATAATTAGCCAGCAGCCAGTTCCCATACTTTGAAGGGCATGTTCTGCTTTGCAGTGTTCCCCATCTTTTTGTATTCAGTCGTTAAAGATGCACTGATTTTCAGGACTGGCTGGCAAATTGGTCTTATGAGTATTAGATGGGTGTGACCTTCATGTTTTTCCACCTGAAGAAAAATATGAAGTTGGCCACACTGTCAAATAAAATGAGAGATGGGTTTGTGTCTATGAAATAGTACTGACTGAACCTTTCTGACATTATTTTCAGGGAGCTGACATGCTGCTGGGGTGATAGGCCTTCTAGCTGATAGGAGAGCCAGGACTGAACGGGGCAGAAGATGGTGGGTTTGCTCTTCAGGAGGAGATTATTCTTGTCTTGATAAAACCATCTCATCTTCTCCCTGCTGGAGCAACATGCAATGGAGTGGTGTCAAAATAATACACACAATACTGTGCTCTTGGACTGAACCCAAACTACTAAGTTTTAGTTACTACTATTTTTAAATAATTTCCCCCCCCCCCCTCCCCCCCTATATTTTTACTTCATCCCAACTATTCAAGTTAGAGAAGAAAGACTGACAGAGACTGATCGTTTCTCCCAGCAGCTGGCAGCAATGTGAGGCTAATAATTTTCCCTATGATTTCACTAAGCTTTGGACTGAATCCACTGATGTGCTGTCTTTAGAGAATATCCAGCTTTGTTCTGCTTTGCCTGATTCAGAACTGGATGTCGAATGTGGCTGCCTTCCATCCCCAGCAAATGAGAGGCTTGCTCTCTGACCACCTGTGTTTATAAATGTGTATTCAAGTGGGACAGGTCCAGTGAAGAGGGAGGGTTGTGGTACCATCAGTGGAGTCTGTCTCCAGCATCCTCTGCAAGTCTCCTAAATTGAGTTGCTGATAGCTCTCTGTCTCTGTTTCACCATCTTGAAAATTGCACTGGAAAACCTTTCTAGAAGGAAATTCTGGTGCTGGCAACACATTTTGTTTTCTGTTGAAGTTTGGATCAATCAAAGTTTTGCTGCAGGAGAACATTCCCTCTCTAGGGTGCCTGTGTGAGTTCTGAGCCTGACCACAGGTGGTTCTGCCCTTGACAGTGGGCATAAACAGAATTAATTATATGGGGACCAGGTTCAGTGACTGCATTTTAAAAAGCTCTAAGATAATTAAATCAGCAAAAAGGCAGCACTGAGGCACTGCAGCCACTAAAGTTGTGTGTGGTGGTAAACCTGTGCATGTTAAAATCTCTCTCTAAAAAGATTTCAGCACTTCCCATGACCTCTGCTAATACTTATTTTCAAATGACATTTAGCGCCAGCTGTCTCAGCTCCACACCGCTGTGGGCTATTCTCAAGTCTGGACTGTTTTCTAGTCAGCATGAAGTGGACTTTGCTACCTGAAATGAACTGTTGACTTGTCCTCATAGTTTTTGTTGGCAACAAACGTAACAATGAGCCAACTGCAATGGCAATGCAGCCGTGATTTCTGCCAGCCCCTGAATGTATTTTCCAAATATTGAAGCCAGTCACCTAGCTGAACTGAGATCTCAGAGAGTCTTTTCATGCATACTACAGAAGAAGACCTCTTTGCAGTGCTTTTTTTTCATACAATCTTGTAGATAGCAGGATATGAGAGTTTGAAGAGAAGGTGCGGGTGTGTGCAGTTGGCTGGGATGTTGCCTGTAACACATAGGGGCATAGATGTTAACACCATAAATGTGTTAAACGTAGCCTCTACATGGACTCTAGTAACAATTTCCTTCCTGGTGCTGCAGATATACCTGAAAGTAGCAGAGTTAGGAAAAACGACTACTTCTTCTGACTGCAATGTTGAGTTCCTCCTGAAATGACAATTTGTCTAATCATCAAAAAACTGAGTATTGACGGACGTCCTTTTCAACATTCTAGCTGGTCCTGTAGTTGCATTGCTTCCCAAAGGACCTCAAGGTCCCTTCCTTAATGCATGCCTCTACTCTGACTGGCAAACTGAACAGAAAGGTTTTTTGCCTACCTAAAAATACACCGAACTCATAAAATGAGCAGTAACTGCTGTTAGGAAGTCACTGGTTTCCCAGGTCATTGGAGGCTGCTCCACACAGTGGAGCTGACAGGTGTTGTCCCATGCCGTGTGCCATTTTCAGTCCAGCAAGACTTAAATTATTTTATATTTGCACAGACTCTCAACTCTGTTTTAGAGCCTAAATGCACAACCTGCAGCACATACTCTGCAGAGATGGCTGACAGCAGCTTATTTATCATATTCCTTGCCTAGGCCCAGACAGAGTAGGAGTGATGGATCTTCCATATTGCAGTAGACAACTTTAGTATTAAAGGAACGGGAAAACGTGCCAAATAAGGTAAGCACATAAAGGCTGGCTGCACCACGGCTTCTGGAAGAACACATGCTTCTTAGCATGAACACTGCTGAAGTTCTGGTGAAAATATACCTATTCACATGCAAGAGACCAAAAGAGACCTTTCCTGCGCAACTGCTGTCAGGGCAATGAATAAACCACTGAAAACTGAACCTGCCTGCCTCAGTTCTTTGGCTCATGATGGACAAAGTGTATGTAAAGAGTCACTGTGTGATATTTTAGAAAGTATCATGTCCCTGGAACAGACTTCCCAGGGAAGTGGTGGAGTTGCCATCCCTGGAGGTGTTCAAAAAACAAGTATATATGGCACTTCGAGACATGGTCTAGGGGTTAGGGAGATGTTGGACGAAGGTTGGACTTGATGATCCTAGAGGTCTTTTCCAACCTAAATGATTCTGTAATTCTGTACAGTATTTAAAGGAACGAGGTTCTCTGCAAGACAGCGAATAGCAGGTGGCTGCCTGGTGATGAGAGTCATGCTGGCTGGTTAACAAGGCAGGCAAAATCCTTCCCTCCTACACAACTTAGAGGAATGCAGGAACCTGACCCGCAGCTGTAGCTGGTTAACACTTCCAGTTTAGAATTGCCTTAAGAAGGAATATGCAAGTTAATCATGCCTAGTTACTCTCCATTGCTGTCACTAGTAGAGCAAAATCTTATTTTCCAGGGATTCAAATTCCTGATGGAGAGTAGAGTGAAGCATGTGAGAAGACTTAAGCCTAAAGAGGAGTTCTGAGTTGCAAGTTGTCTATCTGGACCTACACTAACCTCTCATGGTCTCTTCTCCTGTTTTTATAGGCAACATCTTTGTCGTCAGTTTGTCTGTCGCAGACCTTGTAGTTGCAGTTTATCCATACCCTCTGATCTTGAGTGCCATTTTCCATAATGGATGGACCATGGGAAATGTTCACTGCCAGATAAGTGGGTTCCTGATGGGCTTAAGTGTCATCGGGTCCATTTTCAACATCACGGCGATTGCAATCAACCGCTACTGCTACATCTGCCACAGCCTTCGGTATGATAAACTCTTCAACCTGAAGAACACCTGCTGCTATCTTTGCCTGACCTGGATACTCACAGTGGTGGCAATTGTGCCAAACTTCTTTGTTGGCTCCTTGCAGTATGACCCCCGGATTTACTCTTGCACCTTTGCCCAGACGGTGAGTACCTCATACACAATCACAGTGGTGGTGGTTCACTTCATCGTTCCACTGTCCATTGTGACATTTTGCTACCTACGGATCTGGATTTTGGTGATTCAAGTCAAACACCGGGTGAGACAAGACTGCAAGCAGAAGCTCAGAGCAGCTGACATCCGGAATTTCTTGACTATGTTTGTGGTTTTTGTCCTATTTGCTGTGTGCTGGGGACCATTAAACTTTATTGGCCTCGCTGTTTCAATTAATCCTTCAAAAGTGCAGCCACACATTCCAGAATGGCTTTTTGTCCTGAGCTATTTTATGGCCTACTTTAACAGCTGCCTCAATGCTGTCATCTATGGGCTTCTTAACCAGAATTTCCGGAAGGAGTACAAAAGGATACTGCTGACACTCCGGACTCCCAGGTTGCTGTTCATCGATGTATCCAAGGGTGGGACAGAAGGAATGAAAAGCAAACCATCTCCAGCTGTAACAAACAACAACAACCAAGCTGAAATACACTTATGAGTCAGAACAGTACTATTTATTCTGGATTACAGTTGTATATATAATATTTAAGAGCCTTTCTATGTGTGTTTCACAGCTGGTGTTGCTGGGCCCCTCATGCAAGGAAGGAGTCTGCTACCTTTCATGCTTAGCTTATCGCTGTGACATCAAGGCTTTGAGTAAGGATTTTCAGAATGGAAATGACTGATCTTTATCTTTTTTTTTTTTTTTCATATGCCATCTTTCACCGTGTGCCTAATTAATAGGTTTGGTTGCTTTTGCCACAAGCATGCCAATCCCCTTGAAAAGGGAAGCGTTCAGAGTGCATGGAGAAATGCAGTTATGCTTGAAATGCCACCTTCAAGAGCTGGCAAAATCACCATGTATTACAAACAAACAGTTTCCCCCTCCCTCTGATTTCTACTTTTTTAGCATTAACATAACCCAAACTGTAGCAAGCAAATTGTAAGCTGCATGACTTTTTACCCTCTCGGTAGGGTAATGGTATTAGCATACATGTGGGCATGATGACTTCCACTGCGTGTGTGTTTGTCTTTCTTTTCTCTTAAGGTTTAGAAGCTAGCCTGGGCTAGATGTGAGGCAGGCAAAGGCAAGACCTAGTGAGTGTCTGGTGCACTTATTTTAATTGAAATCTACAGATATTAAGCACCCTTGCACTCTCCTTCCCAGGGTATGAGTAAGAGTATAACATATGACATAATATAATTGCAGGAAGATACTTGGAGCCTGATTCTAATTTAGGCAGTACCCTCTCCTGGCCAGCATTCCTTCCGAACATCTTTCAGAAGTCTCTGCTATATGAACGTCACAAAAAAAGGTGAACATAGTAGAGTCCCATCTGTTTAATGCAGATGCTGGCTTTTAAGCTCCAGTAACATGTACACTTGCAGACAAAGAGAGAAAGAAGGGAAAGGAAGTGTTTGTGCCAAGCATCTCTCCTTTTGCCTACCACACAACATGAAGTTGATGGGGGGGAAAAAAAGTGGAGTTTTTTTTCCATTTTATTCATGCACGAAGCAGTAATTAATTGATGGAGCTGGGAGAGGAAAGCTACTTAAGCATATTCTTGCATTAGTTCTTAGTTAAAGCCTGAACTCTGTTATCTGTGTCATTGGAAACAACATCCTGAAGTGCTGAAAAAGCCACTATCACATTAGAAACATGCACGTGGGCAAAGATAAGGCTGTTTCTTTAATGGCGTGTGTGGAGGATGATGGCAGCTGTCTGTAAATATAACTTCTTCATTTTTCCTTAGCTTCATTGTGAATTCATCTCCTTATGGTTTTAAATGTGTGGATCCTGCTTTGAAACAGTCCCATGAAATCAGCAGGTAAAACTCCCCTAGTGCAATTCTATCTTCAAGCTGGCAGACCTGGCTTGATGCTGGTGTACTGAGAGGCACAGTGGGAGCAGTGTGATGGAGCGGAGCAGGTCTGAGCCCTGTGGGTCCTCTGAGGATGGCAGTCAGCTCGGCTCCTGATCAGAGAGTGCAGTCTTCTCTCTTTGACCATAGTCAAAGCAGGACTAGTTCCCAGGCTGAACCTTGGAACTCTGAGAACCAGACTTTGCAGTAGCACATAGATTCCTGGAGATGGAGGTACACAGGATTTACAGAAACCCTGAGAAGGTTAAGTGCCTAATCCTTGGTGATGTTAACCTGCCATTTGTGCATCGCTTGCTGAAAGCAACTTGTTGCTGGATGTCCCTTCTGCTGATTTTTAGGGGGAAGAGGATTTGACAGAAATGAAGCCCCTTTATTAAGTGGGCCAAGAACATTGATGGTGCCTTGCTTCAGTGAGGACTGCAGCGTGCGGGCTGCCACATGGTGAAGGTTGCTGCAATGCAAGGGAGGTCTCTACATCTATAGGGCACCCTGGCACTTCGTGATGCTTCTAACTTGAACATCTCAGCCACTTCAGATTATTATTGTTTTAAAATGCACCACAGCCAGCCTCCCATAATAGGAATCAAACTGAGTTCTGTTTTGGCCTCTTAATCTGCCTGAGCATGGCCAAATAAAGGTATTTTGACCCTCAGAAATAGTGTGGTCCGTTTGCCTTCCAGCAAAACCAGTCTGGATGAATTCACACCATTCCATGCAAACAAAATCATTTTGAGTCAAACTTGGACAAGAAAAGCACCGAGGAATCCATAACTGCAGGAGTGTTTGTCCTGTCTTGCCAAGGAGATGTCCGTGTTTTGTGACTAGCCTTCAAAGTCGTTTGCAGTTAGCCACAACAGTGTTCGTTAGAATCACATTAGCAAACAATTTTAAGCATCTAATGCCAAGCCAAATATAATCCTTTAAGACAATCGTGAAGAATCTTGCACAGGTTTGCCAAATATCTAAAATACCCCACCACTGGGGCTTCATCTTGTGGATCCTTGTCTTTTTAACTGAATGTTCAGTGAAGAGAATGTGTTGGGTTTTTTGTTTGTTTTGTTTTGTTCTGTTCTGTTTTTCTCTAAGCTGGTATTTGCACTATTTCTTATTCAGGCTCCAAAGTAACAGCCAGTGAGCATTTGAACCAAACCGAGGAAGCCAAAGAGGACCTGAAGAGGCAAGCTGTGGGAGTCTCTGCTAGCACCTGGTAGGAAAGGGAACAGCAGGATCAGGATAAGGCGTCTCCCAGGACTTGCAGGGAATCACTGCTGAACCAAACTATGCAAAATTATACAGAGATCTGCTCATCTTCTGCTGTAGGATCTGAGCCTGACTCCTGCCCAGGTCTTTGCAGGAGATAGGCTAAGTACCTGCTGTGCTGGGGTGGGTCCTGAGCAGCTCCTGGCATGTGCAGACCCTGCCACCACCCTGTAGGATGGGGAGGGGTCTGCGATGGGTGCCGTCCACGTAACAGCACAGAGAGCTTGCCCTAGCACAGCCTGTTATGAAATGCTTTGGGTGTCTTGGTATAAGTGAGGGCTGCCCAAGAGTGAGCCGGGAGCTGGGCTGACTCAGCTGCCACGGCTGGAGTCCTGAGCTGAGACCTGCTGGAGCTGAGGTTTGCAATATGAAACACGAAAAGCAGGAACGTGGCTTCAGACAGGAAGCACTGGGCCGTTTGCTAGCACTTTGATACAGGGACAGTGCTTAGGATAGGGTAGGTTTTTATACTGACTTATTTTAAAACTACCCAAGCAGCTCCTTGTTTTTATGTTAAGAATGGTTAATAGGGTACAGAGAGTTTATTTTGTTAACGTTTGTTTACAGAAAAAGGGAACTGTGTCTTAAACTGGGAATCCTGAGCAGTGTCAGAGTTTCCCTGTGGGAATCTAGCTTTAATCTGAATTTGAGCTTTCAAGGAGATCTCGTAGCTTAAATCACACTCTGCCAATTCCACCAGTTGCATACCTGGCCTTAAGTCTCAGAAATAACTTTGAGATCTCCTATAAGCTGGTTTTAAATCACTTGCTCTGGATTTGACCTGGTGGTATTGAATACCTATTCTAGCCCCAAACTCTAAAAGTGTCGTAATGGACATAAACTTAGGGGGAGGCAGTATTGCCATGAAGGAAGATTAATCTTTTGCCATAAAGAAATACTTTTGGATGTTGCTAATGAATGTTGTTTAATCTATTTAAGAAGAATGTAACCAATATATTTATATATAAATACATATTGCATATGGCGTTTCCATTTTATTATTTGATTAAGAATCCTTCACTATACTTTCCTATTGCTATTTTTGTTCATAAAGTAGATTCATTCCTTTTACCTGTTAAAACTGTAATAAATCTGCCATTGGACTGCTTATTGATTTATTTTTTTCCACTTGAAGTTATTTTTTAATAAATATTTGGAACAACAGCTTGGGTTTTGTTGACTCCCAGAAAGCAGATTGAATTGACAAACATAATTGAGTTCAAGCAGACATCAGCTTCGAAGAGAATGACCCAGTGCATCTGGGACATCTCCATGGACTCACATGTTTTTCTTCCACCTTCCTGTGATCCAGCTGCCTGGTGCACTATGACCTTCCTCGTCAGGGAAGAAACTCTCCATACTGCCGTTGGTCTCATCGCCATCTGTCCCTCCAAGGCCCTTTGCCTTTCTTATGTCTATGTCTATCCATCAGGTGCTATGGAAGCAAAGACAGTGCCACATCCATTTCCTTGCCCTACAAAAGGTGTTGCAGCTGGGAAGGAAGGCACAGCCAAGCTGTGAATGGGAAGGTCAGGGAATGAGGTGGCATTTCAGTTGTAGGGGAGGTCTGGGGACAGAGAGAGTCCCCCTGGGCTGGAGGCACAGTGAGGGCTGCCACACACTTGGCCTCCATCGAGGAGCTTTGTGAGGATGAGGACTGATGTTTACGCCCATCTCTGTTTTGGAGCAGATTTTGCTTTATTCATGCAGTTCTTCAGACAATAGGTTCTGTCCATAGGTTGCAGCAATTGTATTTCCATGCTGGCTTGACTGGAGCTGGTTTTGGGGGAGTCTCAGTGCCACTTCCAAGTCAGGGTGGTGGGATGGATGGTCCAGTTATAACTGCAACCTGAATTCTCTACTTGACTGTTTTACACAAACTAAGTGCCTTGTTCCTTTTTCCTAACCAGGTGCCATGTGTCATCATGGTGCTAAGGTAGTAAAGGCTGAGACTGTCCATTAAAACAAAAAATTGCTGAACAGCTACGGAGCAGATGTGTTGAATGAACAAACGCTGTTCATTCAGTGACATCCCAGAGCAGTACTGCTACTTTTTTTGCTAATCTTTTCCAACAGGAAAAGCAGGACTTCATCTGCTGCTTCCACAGCAAAGCCTGCAGTGCTCGGTGGTGTGACATGCTGAAAGAAGTGTTTTTGATAGTTGTAGATCTCAAAATATCTGTCTGAGTAGAGCTGCTAGAAAACACTCATACCTGCTACTTCCACCACATGGAACTGAATTAATTGAACTGTCAGAAGCAAGTTGGTGTTATTTATTTACTTACTTGCCACAAAGTATAGTAGCTAGGAGATAAGATACAGCTATAAAAGAGAGGAGGTGTAATAATTCAGCACAAGGATAAAATCTTACTCATGGTGACTATTGAGAAATCAATATCTGTCCTAAGGTATTTACTTCCAAGCTTATAATTTATAACACGAAGCCAGTCAGTAAAGAGCTGCTGCATATGTATTTAGAATTTTATTGAAAAAATGTAAATAACTGAGCCTAATGCAATATTTCTTACCATAAAAGCCCTGAGATAAGAAATGCAGAATGGGTTCTCGTAAGAACTCTGTGATGGGATATGCAAATTTTTTCATTGGTGATAAGAACCATAAAATTTGTATCACTCATGAGCTACATTTGTGAATAGAAGCTCCATAAGATTGCTAACTGCATTTTCATTTTGTAATGCTTGTTTATAAATTCATTATTCAAATGCTATAACTAATGCAGTATATGGCCGAGAGAGAATTTGTAGTATGGGGTCCGTTTCCAGAGCAAACAAGGTGGGTTTGAACCATTAACTGAGATCTGTTCCTGTGTTTTCTTCCAAGAATGGTCTCCTGATAAAGTTTTTAACTCAAATAATAGCTTCTAAGAGGCCAGGGAAACTTTAATGTCTTTTAGATTAGTGGCAATGGCTGTGCAGTCACGGCTGCCTTAGATCACCTTTTAAATAGACTGAGCTATCAAACCGTTTTATAAATCTCTCCAGTTGAAGCACATAATTTATTTTGTATGTAGAATATTTTATAGGTAACACATTTAATAGATTGTGATGTCTTTCCCATTGTGCTCTTCCTGTGAGCCAAACTTCTGAATTTCCCTGGAAGTAGGATGCAAAATTGTTTTCTCAGCTGTAAGCAGGTTGCTTTGCCTCAAGGTAGGTTTCCAGTGGTTTTGATAAGTGTGTAGGATAGAGGTATTAATGTGGCATCAAAATACAACCATCTCCTGGGTGAAAAGTGACAGCTGTTTTGCAATTAAAAAGAAAAAAAAAGTGTGAAACAATTTGCAGGAAAAAAAATGGAAAATACATTTGTGGTTGAAACAAGAGAGGAATATTTGGAGGAACTGTACTTATTCAAACTGAGACGTGGCCAGGACAAGGAAGTTAACGAACCTGTTAATACAAAAAATGACCCTGGGATTTTGATGGCACTGGGGCGCACAGCCAGCACAGAGCTCGGTGTCTGGCTGCCGGAGCCCCTGCGGCACAAGCAGAGAAAAAGGCAATACAGCAGGCAAAAATAAAGAAGTCTAGAGAAAACCAGAGTATACTTCTGAAAATATTAAATACACAAGTGTATTGGTAGTTAATATAAAAGTTGAGTAATGTTTTGCTTTTTGTTGTTTGTTGTGGTGGGATTTTTTTAATGAAAAACCAACAATTTCCCTTTCTAACACTTTTGCAATATTACCAAAGACTGTCAGTCAACTTGAACACTCATTTTTTATGGGTATTTGTCCTGCTGTCGTCACAGCACCCTGACTCCTCATGCCATCGGCCTGGCACAGCTGGGGTCAAGTAATTTCTGCCAAGCTTCTCCTGCAAGAGGAAAGGGGTCAAAAAAAGCATTTCCTGAGGCTGGGGCACATGCAGCACCACATCAGCTTATGCTGGAGGCCAGGCCCATGCCATGGTTGTCCTGGGCAGGTGAGGCGGCCGTCATCACAGAGGCCCCTTAGCACCTTGGTGGGATCACCTGAGGAGCCCATGCTCGAGGAGATGGGGGCTCTGCCAGTAATTCACAGTCAGGTCTTGAAGGAAGTATTTTTCCTCTTTTCCCCCAGCTGCAATTTAGTTGTAAGTAAAACAGAGTGATTATTGCCAAACGCTCCTGAAGGACTGTTTTGGTTTGGTTTGGCAGCAGCTTTGGGGGGCCCTGAGCTGCAGGGATGGTGGCCTGGACACAGCTGGGCTGGGCAGGGACCAGAAGGGGCTGATGGGCTGACGAGCTGCTCCTGGGCAGGGCAGTGACATACCCAGCCCCACGGGCTTAAATTGCCCTCAGGAGAGGCTCTTCCTTTCCTGGTAGAGCATGGCTAGAGGAGGAAGAAGGTGCTATGGTCACCACGCCTGCTCTGGGTGTTGCAAGGGCCCTGGAGCACTGCAGAGCTTCAGCACTCAGAAGTGGTGTGAAACTGGGCAGCTGCAATGCAGACTGGAGGGACTAAACCATGAGAAACATCTCACTGAGGTAGGAGTGGAGGGTGAAAGGGAAATGAGGCTTGATTTCTTGGTGCAACTCTCTTTTTGCTGGGAAGTCAAATATGTTTTGGAAAGCAGATGTCTCCTGTGGAGAAACAAGGCTGCTCTCTTCTGGTAGCTTATGGCTTTCCTTGTCCTGCTGGTGCTGATGCAGGAATTAAGGCTACAACAAGGGTATTTTTTTGCTAGCAAAACCTGTCACTGTTGCTGTAATATATTGGCAGTGCCCACCACAGAGCCTGCATCCACCCTGTAGGCACCTGGTCCTGCAGAGCTACTGTGCTCATGGTTGTACAAATGACATCGAGCCCAAATACATCCAACTTAGTCTTAGATGTGTGAGAAATGATAAATATTTAGGCAGTGAGTTGGGTTAAACCCAACTTGAGTCAGTCATAACAACCATGCATGAAAGTGGTAGCAGGACCAGAAGCAGCCCTTATCTGCAAACCTTGAGGGCAATTTGTTCCACATGAGACTCTCTCCTGCTATGTCCTACACCAGAAATTAACCTCTTCCTTTCTCCTCCATTGTCACTTCTCTGTCTTCCAAGCAATGCTGAGGACTCGTCTGTAGGAGCCCTGGTCAGCAGACCCTTGCCTGCAGGCCAATGCTGAAACAGAGAAATAGATAGGTAAAGGAAAAAGAGCTGCATCCTGGCCTGAAGCTGTTTGGATTCTAGAATAGATCTTATTTATACTGTTCTCCTTTTATAGGAAGCCAAGTGTGTGTGTATATATATATATATGTGTACAGCCTGTGTTGTCCTGAAGGAATCAATACAAATCATAACTTACAAAGTATTGACTATATAAAAGTTCTGCTTTTTCTCCTGGGTACTTCAGAGCAGATGGAAAATGCAGCAGGTGTTGATACTGTTTTTCTGCCCTTGGGAAAACTTGTCACAGTTACCTGTTTATCTTGTTTATTTTGACATTTTACTGCCTGAAACTGCTCTGTGACATAAAAGCACATGCAGGGTGGTTAGAGGTGAAGTCTTACGGATTCACTTACACTTGAACAACTGAAAATCAATAAGCTACAAACAATAAAGAAAAATGTCCCTTTTGTGCATGTGGAGGAAGGCTGGTATTTTTATTTTTGCTATGGAAATATCAGAATTTGGGAGGTTGCACTTTGTGTATTAGTGACTGCAGAGTGTGAAATGAGCTTTGCTTTAGCTGCCATGCACGTGCTTTTCCTTTGCTTTTTCAATAGGCAATGGAAACATCAGTTTATTTTTGGTGTGTTCTTAGGACTGCACAGAAAAAGAATTTGAGGGTTGGCAGTACAGGCACTGAAGGGTTCCTGTGCTCAGCGTATTTGAAAAATGAAGTTTGTAGAAGATGAAAAGCAAGGCAAGTCCTGCTGGCTAGTCTGCATGAATCCAGCTCTGCAGCAGGAATAGGCACTGCTCGGTACCTTTGTGTGCCTGGTTCTGTGAGAGCTCAAAAACAGGGATGCTTCTCCCCTGCTGATCCCATCCACAGACTGGAGAGATTTGGGCAGGCTTTTTTCCGAGAAGGAAATGAGGAGTTTGTTTCTACCTGTGGTTACCTGGGCTGACAGACTGTGTTGTTCCAGATGCCAGACTTTTCCCCCTGCTCTGTTCTCTGATGCTGAAATTTTGGAAAGCAAAGAACTGTTTTTACTGCTCATGCCTCAAGAGGTGGCATCTTGGAAGTGCTTGTAGCTGGTTGCTTGCCTTGGAGCCTGTTCATAGGTATTGTTGTCTGAGGGATTGCTGTTATATACAAGTGACCTCTTTGAAGGGACACTGAACTGGGTTGGAAGGAACAGCATAGTCAGTGATAATAGCTGGGATGGTAATTGCACAATCTCTCAATCTTCATGCTTTGTGGAGTACGGTAATCAGGCTTTTAGGTAAGGAATGAATTGTACCTCTCTGGAACTGTGCTGTCACCTAGTCCTGCAACACAGAGTGCTTATTGTAGGCTGGGATGCGCATGGGATGGCCTTGTAGCAATTTCTATGGGTCTTTTCAGTTCTGAATGTTTGTCTCTTGCTTATAACTCAGACTTTGTCACCTCACAGTTGCATCTGAAATTTACCTTTGAAGTAAAATGAATCCCAAACGACTGTCTGAATTCAGAACTTTCCACTGAGAGAGGTATGGCTCACTGTTTAACAGAAATTAGTATTACCCATTACACTTCTTAGCTGCTCATTAGGTGGTGTATTTCTATGTTGTGTGTAAAATCCGTCCATATTTTTACTTTGCAGCCAGATAGAATTTAATTAAGGCACTTTAACTGTAAATGGATAGCAGAACCTAGATTTTGGGGGTATTTTGGTTTTAGAAAATTATATCACTATCTCTACTGATTGCTAAATACTTCAGTGAGGTATCTAGTAGGGGTTTTTTTTTGTTTGTTTTGGCAGGGACATTAGGCTGATAAATAGCTCAGCAAATACAAGTAAATTATAGCTGAGCTCAGAGGTGGTGCTTGAATCTTTAAGCCTATAGCTGCTGAAGTTATTACAAGGATATGTAAAAAGAGCTAGATCTTTGTATACAAGTCTATTTGTCAAACTTATTGCACATCAAGCAATGATTTAAACTGCAGTTCCATTATATGATCACTGTGGAAAGGTTCCCTTTTCCCAGCCTCTGTTCTCACAGCTTTTTCATTTAGTAGCTGGCATTGACTTTAGTTTTCTGTGTCAACTTGAAGAGTGGGTGCTACCTCGTGCTTGGAGCAGGGGACTGAGTAGAGCTGACAAGCCAGGAGATCTTGCCTCTGTTCTTTCTCAGTTGTTTTTGCGACCTTGAAATGATGCATGCTCCAGTGTTTACCTTTGGTACAGAGGTATAGTTAATTACACTGCAAAGCACTGAGGAAAGGACAATTAACATTTATCTAAGGGAATTGCACAATGATTAAGCCTTGATTTGCTATATGATTTCTTTTTCCCATTAACCCTGCTGAAGCAGGACCTTTGAAATTAAAATCGAAGGTGAACATCATTCTTAGAAGTGCAGAGTTCTAAGTCAGCTGCAACAAGGCTTTGCAGATCCCTTTGTTCTATGTTGGCCTGGCACAAAACCCAGGACTTGGGCATGGGGTAACAGGTTGCTGCACAGCTGCAGTCCCCTGTTTTTTTTACTGATGTAGTTCTTTGTGTGTGTGGATGGGGGAGAGAGGTAGGGGGGGAAAAAAATATTGAAGAAACCCCCCCTCCCAAACCCTAACACCATATGGCAGAAAACCACTGAGAAGAAAGAAAGCCAGATGAGTTTTAATCTGGTCTTCTAGCTCATGATTTCCCCCTGAACATGGAGTATGCAAGGCAGGGATATGTGCATTTGCTATTGATGCTTCATGTGTAGGTTGGATATGGGTTTGTTTGGGTGGATCATAGAATCATAGAATGGCTTAGGTTGGAAGGGACCCTAGAGATCATCTAGTCTAACCTCCCTGCCATGGGCAGGGACACCTCTCAGCTAGACTAGGTTATTCAAGGCCTCGGCCAACCTGACTTTGAACACCTCCAGGGAGGGGGCATCCACAAACTCTCCAGACAGTCTATTCCAGAGTCTTGCCACCCTCGTACTGAAGAACTTCTTCCTAAGATCTAGTCTAAACCTACTCTCCTCCAATTTAAGACCAATTCCCCTCGTCCTGTTGCTGGACACCCTTGTGAAAAGTTCCTCTCCAGCTTTTCTGTAGGTTCCCTTCAGGTATTGGAAGGCAATTATAAGGTCCCCCTGGAGTCTTCTCTTCTCCAGGCTGAACAATCCCAGTGCCCTCAGCCTATCCTCACAGCAGAGATGCTCCAGCCCCTGGATCATCTTTGTGGCCCTCCTCTGGACTCATTCCAACAGATCTATGTCCTTTTTATGGTGGGGACACCAGAACTGGATGCAGTATTCAGGGACGGGTCTCACAAGAGCAGAGTAAAGGAGGAAAATCGCCTCCCTTGATCTGCTGGCCGTATTCCTCCTGATTTATCCCAGGATATGGTTGGCCCTCTGAGCTGCATGAGCTCCCTGCCGGCTCATGTTGAGCTTCTCCTCAATCAACACCCCCAAGTCCTCCTCATCAGGGCTACTCTCTACCAAATAATAACTTCACTTTGATAACATTGGGAGGTTATTGTAGCAGGACACCTGGATGTTAAACACTGTCCAGAAACATCCTGAAGTACCCAAATGGGGTTGTGATCTGCTCAGCCTTGAAAGGAGTAGGCTCCTTTTGTGAGAACAGTCAAAACCAGTGGGGAAAAGACAGACCCTGTTTAATTTGATTAAATGTGTAATTATCAGTAACACATTAGAATCCAGACAAGCCAATTCATAATTTCCCTTGTGGTACTTGTTGAGTTGTTTTAACACAGACATAGAACTGATTTTATTTTGGCTTATTTGGTGTTCATACTAATGTGTACTGACTAATTCAGGTGTATGCAGGCAGTGTGGTATCTTAAGCCAGTTTTCTTGATGACAATAATTAGCAGTAATGAAACATTATCAGATTTGCTGCAATACTATTTGGCCATATCGAGTAATTCTCTCTCCAGAGCTTGGGTCATGCATTTTTATTTGGGGAATAAACTCCCAATGTAAGTGTAGTAGAGAGAAAACAGTAGGAATGACCTTTCTCCTTTGTTTCCCATTCACTAAAAGCTGTGCTTATGCTAATATAACACTGGTGTAGAAGAACAGGCCCAAGCCAGTATGATTCTTTTATAATTAGAAATGAGGGCTGTTGGAGATTTTCTAAATTATCTTAAAAGTAATGAAAAATGAGAGAAGTGATTTAATGATACAAATATAAATATATTAAAAAACAATCTTAGATAATTCCAGGAAGTCATATGCAGGTAAAACGAACAATATCCATGACGTTTGGGTAGAAAGCGATGTGTTCATCTGGCATGGCGCTAGGGATTTAGCTGGAGTGGGCATGCAGAAACAGTAACCCATTTAAGAAAGCCTGCAGGAGTTGTAGTCTGTGTGAGGCTGGAGGTCAGTCTGTCTCACTATACTGATTCCTTCTGGTATAAACATTCATTTCTGTGCTCTACAAAACTACATCGTGTCTGAATTGAATATCCTTAAATCTAATGGAGGATTGTACTTGGAGAGAGAAATGGGAAATACTGCACTTATATATATGTATAAACACACAGGTAATATTGCTACTGCTGGAGACTTTCAATCTGAAGAAATGTAGCGGGTTGTTCTGTGAACCAGTGAATGATACGTTCATGTAGGAAATGTATATTTTAAGCTAGAGTGGAAGCCTGTCAAAAGTGAGGCATAATAACTTGTGCTCTCAATGGGAATATTTTATCACTTTGAATAGAATTGTTTAGGTTGATAAAGACATTTAAGATTGAGTCCAACTGTTAACTAGCACTGCCATCAATCCAGCCCATCCAGATCCCTCTGTAGAGCCTTCCTGTAGAGCTTGACCCTTGGGGATCAAGCAGATCAATGCTTGCACCCAACATGGTATCATCTGCAAACTTACTGAAGGTGCACTTGATCCTCTCATCCAGATCATTGATAACGATATTAAATGGGAATGGCCCCAACAGAACCTGTCACAATAAGATGTAAAACAGCATCCACTGCTTCAGTTTGCCAGCTGGACCAAGTCTCTACTGCTTTTTATTCACTTGGCATGGGTTTTGTGTAGAGTTACAGGACAGATGAGGGGCATATGTTTTGCAGACAATAGTTGTGAACTTGTGAAATCAAATGTTCAATTCTATAACTTGTTGGGTTTCATTATTCAGAAAGATACCTAGAGCATTTGTAACTATCCTTTTCTAAATGATTTAACTGTTTTCTGACCACAGTCAGCTGTGTGAAATTCCATCTAAATCCCTGTGCCTGGTCTTTATTAGGGTCAGGTTCAGGCAAGCAGCTTGTGCAGTGACTTTCCTGGCTCTTGCCATGTTCCTTAGATACCTTTGTTGCCCTATCACTGAGCCATGGGTGATTTCAGTGCTCAAATATGGCCCTAAAAGAATATATTCCAATGGAGTTAGGCAAGAATCCTGAGAAACATGGGCCTGAGTTGAGAGACCACCTCAGCACTAGGCTGGGCATGGGGATCCTTGAACACATGCCCAGCTCCCACTGGACTTCCTTTGGCTCTAGCTGGGGTATCAGAATATTATTGTTATGCCAGTCTAGAATAATTAACATGATGATATCCCTTTCTGTAAAGGGAAATGCAATCACTTTTTCATTTGACTTATTTCTATTAAGAAGCTGGTTAAATCAGCTATTAAATCAGGTGAAATGAAGGGATTCCATTTATGCACTCTACTCTATTAACAGCAGAGGCTGTAAGTCCAAAGGGAAAAGTCTGCAAAGCCGAAGATTGCTCTGAGGGCTCCCTGGTCATGGGATCTATGTGCTTGGTCAGTCCAGAGCTCTGCAATCACTTACACCAGGAGCACCATCACCCTGGCTTGGGACTGATGGCTTGGTCTGTGGGATGCACTTCTGCCATGGAGTCCTTCGCAGTGTGCAGCACTGCTTGGGAAAGTCTGTGGAAGAGGCTTTGGTAGCCAGCCAAACCCTGGTCAGTGCTGTTTATTATTAGATCTTTTCTTGTCAGGGAAAATATGCTTGGGAGCCTAGTGATAGGAAATAGGGACTCAGGAGTCTGGAGGAAAGACTGAAACATGCCAGGATTACTGCTCTAGTCTTTCCTTGTCTCTGCTTTGGTCCCATTGGTTGTATCTGGCCAGTTCCAGATTGAGGGGCTTCCCAGAGCATCCGTGACCAAGTGGCTCACTGTCATGGGACAAAAAAGTTAAGAAATGTGCAAGAAAAGTTGAGGAATATGAAGCAGGTATGTGCAGTGAGGAGGTGAGAAATTGCATTTATTGATTACTTTTTAGGGTGAATCAATCTTGAAAAGAGGAGCCAAAAAGACTCTTTTTATTATAACATTATTAAGACTTAACTTGGGCAAACTGCCATTATAGCAATTACTGTACTTTGGTGTTCTTAAGGCTGCATAATAACAGGGTTAAGGGGTGAAACCATCTGTTATTTCCTTTACTATCCAAATAATATAAATTATGTCCTGTAACATTCGGTAAGGCTAGACTCTTCACAGAGATCAGAAGCTCAGTTATTCATGCTCTATATTAACATCAATATTTCATAGTGGAAAGTGTTTGTGAGCCTGGTGATATGTTTAAGCCTCCTTTGTTGATTTAGGGAAAGAATTTAACTTTGAAAATAGACCTATAGGCTGATAGCATGGACTTGAATCATGTGAAGTTGTTCCGCACAGTTACAGCTCTAAAACAAGATAATGGGACCATGCTGTGCTTAATCCTCATCAAGGTGCAGATTCCTCTTGCAAATGACACAGGACATGGAGCTTTTGAGACATGATGGGAAGTCTTGCTGTTAACTTAGTAGGAAGCTGGAGCAGATCCCATTCTGGGTGATGTTCAACTCAGCACCTTGGGTTTGAGGTATTTGTGCATGCAAATACAAATAATATAGATGCCTAGAGGGAAGCTTCACTGAAATACAGGTCACAGGGTCCAAAAGAGGCTAATCTTGGAGGGCTGCATGATCCCATCTGACAAATGAGATGGAGATGGTTACTCTGGCCATGTGCAAAATATGCTTAATGGTCCCCATCTTGGCTCTACTGTGTTCAAACTTAAAAGCCTGTATTTGAATTTGATTAGTTTATTCTAGCTCTGGGGAAGAGAGATTTAGACTCCTGGAGTAGCCTGAATTCCTCTGTTGGCAAGCACCGTACTCAAATCTAGATAAAGAGAAAGAGCCTTTCAGAAAAGGCAAGAGGCATAAAACCTGGTGATTTCTAGAGGGACTAGGTCCACTGAGGTAGGCAGAGAGCTCTCCCTGGAGGAACTGTGGTGTTCTAGCCCTGCAATGCCATTGGGTATGGCTTTCCTCTGCCATGCCCTTCTCCTGACACAGTGGGATGCTGAGGGGAGAGGTTGTGGCAGAAGAGGAAGATGCACCAAAACACTTTATCTTCCAATAAAACACTCCAGCTTTTTCTAGTAACTCAAATGTTTGTTTTCTGTGAGGTACCTCTCTTGTCTGCACTCTTCTCCCTCTTGTATTAAGAAAAAACCCCAACAAATTGCTTTTTGGCTAATCTGATTCTGATCAGGTCACAGCTACTCAAAAAAACAAAACCTAACCAAAGCAAATTCCTATTCTGAAGTCTTCTCTTCATAGCATGGTTCAGCTTTGATTTTGGTGATTTATTAGTGCAGCAGTGTTCACACTGCTGTAATCAAAGGCCTGCTGGCACTTCAATACAAGACTCTTGGGAATCAAGGTTTGTAACTTGCCTGTAAAGCAAGTAAATAGCTGCTGTCCTGTTGAACTGAGGAGTTGTCTCCCAGTGGCTGCAGGAAGCCTTGCTTGGAGCAGCATCTCTTCCTGCCTTTGGGAACTGGTGAGAGAGCAGAAGGGAATACTCGCTGCTGGGAACATGGTCTGTTTCTGTTGTACAAAGCTGCCCTCTGTGTGTGTCATCCAATTTTAAAAGCATCAGTGACATCTGAACAAATTATGGTCAGTGGAAAAACAATCCAAACCCAACTGAAACCTTGAATATTGCTTCAGGACTGAAGATGGCTCCTACTTTTGGGTCTTCTCCTGCTGTAAGAGCTGAGAGGCTTCTCAAAGGGTTGGAGAAGACCTGCGAAGAATCTCCAAGTGTGCTTTGTCAGTGATTCTTCCAGTGATGCTCCTCAATGCTCTCCATCATTCATGCTTCCAGCAATGCTCTGTACTGTCAGAAATGGCACCAGACATTAAACAAATTGGTGCTTGTGTATGGGTTTCCTCTGGTTGCACACTGTTTCTGCAAGTTTGGTCAAGTTGGATGCTTCAAAGAAAAAAGGGAAGAAACTGATGTCAGCTTGCTTCAGAGTCAATTGAAATGTCTAATAAGTCTAATAACTTTATAAAACCTGGTTCTTATATTTCTGATGGTGTCGCTGGAGGTATATCTGTAGGTGATACTGACTGACTACAGCAAGAGTTATGAACCAAACATGCTCTGGAGAATCTGTACTTTTGTATCAGTTTTCCATTCATTAGCTGCTGCTGATAACACTTTCTTTGCATATTTATCTTGAGACCTTACATTCTGTTAATTGAAAGAGGGATTGATTCTTGCTGCCTTCTCACAGCATCCAATATTATTAGGCTTGAACTTAGCTGCAAGTCCTGGGCTCTGTTCCATTGCTAGTACAAACTGATGTCAGTTTTCATTTTGTGAATCCCTGACTATCTGGATGTGTTTGTATATATACAAATGTACAGAATGTCTGTCTAAAGTGTTATGTCACTGATGTCTGTGGGAAGTGCTGGGATCTCCTGTGAAGCATCTTAATTAGTTTTGCCTTTCATGTTGACATCCTAAGTTTTAGGCTTGAGTTATGTATTAGACATTTTCCCCCTTGTTTGTCAAAACAGAACAACTTCTTCAGGGCAGAACATAATGCAAATGCTAATTAAAACTGACAAGTTAAATTTATGTCACCTTTTTCAACTGAAGAAAAACTGAAGAAGAAAAATCCATTCTGCTCTGGCTGAAGTTGACTGGAACTTGATTACTGAAATCTATGGGCACTGAGTGAAGACCCCTGTTCTGCTTTTGCTGTTTCTTGAGGCAGGAGGCAGCCATCTCACAATTTCAGAGAACAGAGCTGCTGCCCATGAGGGAAGGACAGCAATCCAGCCCTCCTAGTTTGCTTTCAAAGCTGTTGGGCTGCACTTGGCAAGAGGTGGCTTTGAGGTGTCTTTGGCCAGATGTGATCACACAAGCTGATCTCTGCAGAATGCACATGTAAGTGTTGAGACTGGTAGTCATCAGCTCTGTCTTTCCAAAGTGCTCTAGGGATTGCTCAGAAGCAGCTCCTCTGTTTGAGCCTCAGTTTGTGATCTACATGAATGTTGCCCATGCCAGTACAGGCAGACTGGTGAAACCAGCCTCTTTCAGTTGCTGTTTGGCAGGGGAAGGAAACAGGTGCTGCCTACAGAGTACTGGCTGTTGTCAGAGCTGACAGGAGCGTGGGAGCCCTCTTTGTGTAGCAGGGAGTTTGGATGGTAATTATTCCTTTCCTTGCCTCCCTGAGAGGCAGAAGGTGGTGCAGGCACCTAATTATCATAAATACCTAAGGAGTTTTTCAGTTTGGATTTGGTTTTCTTCCATCACAGAGCACTGCATCATCTCCAGTGCATCTGATGTTGTACTGCTGAATAGCCCAGTAAGGAGTACATGCCTACACTGACCTGGTGAGGGGCATTTACTTGGTCGTGAGACATGTAGGTGCTAAGAAGAAAACTATTTCCTATGTGGATAGACACCTTGTGTTCAGTGCAACCCTAGTGCATGTCTACCTTTACGAATAGGAGGATACATTAGATATACCCCAATCGTGCCGTAAAAGAACATTATTAGTGCCTTGTATTCCCTTCTAGTCTGTATGCACTGCTAATGATGACTAGTTGTGGGAAGACTCTTCCACTGCTCTCCAAAAGCCTGGTTCTTTCTCATGGCCATCCCTCTTTAAGCTACCCCTGGGACCTATCACTGTCAGCTTCAGTGTCCAGTGAGTTGCTGAATGCTGAAACAGTCCCTTGGTCAGAGGTTTGTTGGTTTGGTTTTTTCTTATTCTAGTCCGAGCCTGCTTTGCCTGGGAACTAAAGGCTTCCAGGAAAGTAAACCATCGCCTTTTACTTTCTCCAGATCAAATCCTGTTGCCTAATTGGTCTGATGGAGTATTTCTTAGCACAACCTCATTGCTATTCTTTGGCTTTTGGGGTTTTTTATGGCTTTAAAAAATAAAAAAATAAAAGTCCTTCTTTCTTCCTGAACCCTTGTAGTTTATCGTGGTGGCTGAAATGGCTTGGCTTCCTGTAGCTTGAGAATGACCTTCAGATAAATACCTGAGTAACTTTTTAAGCAGAATTCATACTTGCTGGCTAGAAGTAAAGCACTTGTAAACAAGCCTTGTAGAGCATAAAACACTTCAGAGGAGCTCCATGACACTCCAGGGAAGCAGGCTGCTATAATCCATTTTGGTGGATGAGACTCAGAGGGCATTACTGTGGCAATCTGCTGAAGGCAAATAATGGCTCCCATTTTTTGGTGCTTCTGCAGTGTGATCAGAATATCTGCATTTTGCAAATTAGGAATGAAGACCAGATGCAGGGCTGGGCTGGTGCCTGTTGCGGTTCCTAAAATATAAGTTTGGAACAGTGAAATGTGATGCAGCGAGGGGTGTGGAAAATCAGGTGTCTTGAAAAGCAGAGTGGTGACCAGGAAGCTGACTGAAGTGAGACTGTGGGAGGAACGGGGGACACTGCAATCTGCAGTCTTCTCTCTGTGGAAATCAACTGCCTACCCTGGAGTTGCAGGAGGAGCCCTCTGCCTGGGATGTGAGTTGTGCAGCAGGCACCATCACTGCCACCCAGAGCAGATCTAGGCTGTGCTGGTGAGTCACTGCTGTTGCTACCACCTGAGCTACCTGTGTGGGATGCTGTCAGGGCTGTGGAAAAGCAGAACTGAAATCAGTATCTGAAGGCAACCAGCATGAATCCACCTCTTGCCTCTTGAGACGCAGCAGTGGAATTCAGAAAGAGGTGGCTAAGTGCTTAATAACACATCTCTTAGAGCATAATCCTGATGCTACAACTAAGCCTTATGGGGTAAGATACTTTGCTAAGAGGCACTGGCAAGCTGGAGGAAGAGCAAATGGCTCTGAGCTCTGGAACATACATTAGCAGATCAATGGCTCTATAAGAACTTTCCCAATGATCTATATTCATACCAGACAAATTGCTCCAGCAGCATAGGAGATTGGGCTGCTGAATACAGAGCTGAGGAGAAAAGTCCTGCTGAAAATGTAGTCTTTGTAATGCTTAGGGAGCTGATTCAGTCCTAAGTGAAGCTGCCTGTGATCTGGACCCATTTCCAGGGGATCACAGTAGTACAGCAAATGACCTAGATTTTGTGCTGCTGATCACCACAAGACTGGTGATGTCAGTCTGTAATCACTGGTAAAGACCTGGTCCTTACTTAGTGGAAAACCTTTTTCTGTGGACAGTGTAGCCTTGCTGCTTTGTTTTTTTGAAATGGGTTGGCACGGAGCTCAGCGAGTTATCTGAGCACTTGCAGCTTTCCATCTCTATTTTCCCAGCTTCAGCAATAGGAAATAAAAGCTTTTTCCTCTTTGGCAGCAGTTAAGAGTGTGATCTGAGCCTGCACCACTATTACAACAATTAATATCACATTAAAACCAATTGGCAAGAAACCTGTTTTGGGTAAGAATGAAAGCTCAAATGAAAGTTATCAGGACAAAATTCTGTCCTTCCAGTATCATCCAGCTTGGTAAGAGACACGGTAGGGACTGGTTTCCCACATACAACACAAGGTTGGGCTCTATCTGGCCTGAGCAAGCAAATGGTGAGTGGAGCTGTTGGCAAGGACAGTCGGTGTGGTTAACAGAGGGGGTTGCGGCTGTGTCAGGCAGAGCAGGCTGTGATCTGGGTGCTGCAGGGATGGGCAACAACATCCCACAAGCTGCCCATCCCTGCCGACTGCCTCCAGCCCAGCCATAACCTGTGGGGAGCTGAATGCCGCTGCACCAAAAACACAGTAATGTGAAAACTGGATGTCAACCACAATGACAGCTTGTCAGCTGCAGGTTGCTGTGAGCATGCAGGTCTCCTAGGGTTGTGGTGCGTTTCTGGAGAATAACAGAGTAACTTGGCTCAGCAGCAAGACAGCAGCTTTAATGCAAAGAGGGCTTCATAGCTGAGGGCAGCACAGGCTGCCAAGGGGCCCAGATGCCTTTTAGCCTCCTGAGTGCTGGAGCTAGTGTCTGCGCTTGGTGGAACCACTATTTTACCCTAAGAAAAATTTTTTTCCATCTCCTACCTCATTGTGGTAGTGCAATTCAGTCGACAAGTCATGCTAGGATGCAGACAGATACAGCTGAAGCTGCATTTGCTGACTGCTTTATCCTGAATGAGTGCTGGCAAGCATCCCGTGGGCTGTAACATGGCCAGTGAACAGCATGCTCAATGTGTATCTTAGCTTGCTAGTTTAAGCAGCCTCAGTAAAAGTAACTGGAAGATGTTCCTAAGAGATAGGAGAAGCTGTCTTTTTCCCATGGAATTGCAGATAAGATCATTATTCCTTGGCTCAATTTCCTAATCTAAGAAATTCTGAATTATTGTTGTTCCTGAAAAATGCATGCAATTTCTGAAGACCTACTTTCTGCTCAGAGGAGCTCAGCCCACCTACTTTCAACTCTTTTTTTTACCAAAATAGTACTGGTGCTTTGGTTCATATCTGGGTAAAGCAGGGAATCCATTTACCAGATGCAGAAAAGATCTGTTCCAACATCTGTCCAGCATGCCAGTCACACAAAGCAGATGGAAATCACATAGCTTGTTTAACTGCATTGAGTAAAGTGCAGTTAAATTGTCAAAATACATGCCCAGTTTTGCACTTCATGCAATTTTCAAGGTTAATATTTCTGCTGGTGTTGTATTTGATTACTAAAGGTAATGAAGCAAAGATTGGCAGATTATTAAAACAGAAGATGTTGCAGGTTTAGATAATTTGCAAATAATACTGGAGATCTGAGACTACTGAAATGCTGCTGGTTTAAATCACCGTTTTATAAACAGCTTTGCAAATATAACCTTGCTAATAGCCAAGATACTGAACATTTTGTATAGTGATGTCTTCTAGAGGTGGGGGTGTATGGTTATAATGGTGGTTGGATGCTGTTATTTTCTAACTACTGTTCAATTACAAATGTTCTGATTCTCTCTTAACACTAGCTACTGCTTTTCCTTCTCTGGTGTTTTTCCTGGCAGATAGCTCAAGCTTTCATTCCGTAACAGCTCAAGTCATCTTCCAAGTATTGTTGTTAATAATACCAGGGATATGTCTTTCTGAAGGCAGATATTGAAAGGTCAAAACTAGAAGACACAAGCAGAGACCAGCAATATTTGAACCTAAAATCTGGCATCAATTTAGATGAGGGCCTTTGTGCTGATGATCTCTCTCAAATGGCAAATGGGAAGTCCCTGTGGGTAGTTTTTATCTCACTTTAGATGAAGGAATGGGCAAAATTGTCTGCAAATGGAGACCTTAAACCTTTAAGGCTGCTTCATACATACGTTTTTGAAGTGAGAGACATTTAAGATCTTATTTTTGCTCATCTCTACAAGTGCTACATAAGTTAAATCCTACTTTGCTATGTTAGACTGAGAAAGCTTCTTTAGCAACTGATGTCTGCAGCTGCTGACACCCTTTAGCACTACAGCAGAAGCTGTTGTAGTCTAAGAAACTGTACTTCTCTCCAGAGCTGTTTAGCACCTGGGTGTTCCTTCCACATGGTCCTCTGGCCAGCCAAGCAATCTTAAAAGCTTGACCTCAGCTTGAATTTTTAAAGTCTTCTGGATCAAGATCAAGGGTGGGTTTTGTTTTGCCCTTTGAATGCCTGAATTACGTCAATGGCTTGGATTTAGTTGAAAACTTAGGAAGGAAATGGAGCAGTAGCAAAGGGGAAGGCAGTTGAAAAATAAAGATATGACTGAGGGTCAGTGAGATGTAGAAACAGTCAACATAATATTTTTAAGAAATGCTATTAATGCTAAAAAGCTGTGTCTAAATGAAAGCTACGTTGACCAATCATACTTAACCCCTGAATCACTCAGTAAAGGAGGACACTTTGTGTTCGCTTGACTGCTGCACAGCTAGTTCATGGATATTTGATTTGGAAGTGGTGGTTTGAAGGCTGCCTTGTGCTCAAGTTGGGCTCAGCAGGGAAGGCTCATGCCCTAGTGATTAAAAAATGAGGTGTGTGAATCAACTCTTTTATAACAACCAACAGGAGCAGAACTTGTAATGTGAATGCATTGTAGGGTACGCCCATTGCAAGTTTGCAGTCTGGCACTGCCTGTCAGTCACATGTTTGAGTTAGTTTGTCTGAAATAAGTAGTGTGAAAATTCTCTTCTTCCCTTTGGGACTGTGAAGGAGGAGGCCACCCACAAACTGAGGGCTCTGACCTGACCCATACCATGGGATTGCGTATCGAGTGTCTGAGCTAATTAAATCTGGATCAGGAAATCTGCATAAAGCTTTTTCCCCAGATACTTCTGGAAAAGGTGTGGGCTTCCTGGCTTGAGATGTCCCTGAGCAGTTTTTGGTGCAGGTGGGAGCATGACTTGGTCTTTGAGTAAGATAAGTCTTTTCTCCCTTTCTTCCCTTCAGTGATAGTTATGCTTTAGATATGCAAAGTTGAATCCTTAGGGAAGCCTTGAGGAGACCATTCTCTGGGTGCTCTGAGGCTGGTGAAATGCCTTTGCTCCCAGGTGTGGAACTGGCTTCATGGTGGTAGAGGAACCCAGCTGGGAGGGCAGAGAAAGGCAGCTACTGGCTGGATACATGGAAGGAGAGGCAGGAATTGCGCTGATTTTTCTCCTGAGCAGCTTCTCCATGGAGTTTGTGCTGATCTCAGGCCAAAGTAGCCAGGAACAAGCATAGGAGCAGAGATGGACCCCTGCTGAAGGCTTTTAACTGCTCCTGGTAGCTGATGGCACTGGTATAGCTGTGCCTGTTGTTGACCAACAGCATCCATGACCCCAGCAAATCCTGCCTAGGTCTCGAATAAAGATCCTGGTGCTGTTCTCAAGACCTGGAAACTGAACCCCAGCCTTAATCACAGAAAAGCTTGGCTATGGGAACAAAGGAAAATGTGCAGATGGAAGAGTATGAAGGACATCCTCTGGGTCTGACACTTGGGGAAAATACATAAATTTTTTTTCTGAAATGTACAGGCTGTCTTGTTTTGAAATCAATTAAATAAGATCCTTGTGTTCCACTGAAATGCAGTTAAGGGTCAGACTTGGTGGGAATTGGTTGGCTGGGTTAATGGGCTGTCATCATCTTTTAATCATGGTTCAAAACTTTGGACAAACTTTCTGCAAATTAATTCTCTGCAGCTTGTCCACCACAAGGGACTTGAAAGGTCAGAAGAGTGGCCTAGTCTCCCAGTCTGTTCCTTAAAAATTATCGAAGAAATACAGCCAAAACTTGATTCAATTTTGTCCCATTTGACTCTACTGGTTCCTTCCCTGGGCTCAACCAGAGACCAGCAGTGATGGAGATTAGTGGTGATCAATCTAATTTAGGGGTTGGTACATCTCCAGTGAACCCAAATGGACTATAGCTAATCTAGTTTTCAACCATGCTTGTGAGTGCAAGTTGAAATTCACTTTATATCGTTCTTGCCAGATGGCCTTACAGCTAGAGTGGGAGGAAAGAGATCTGGCGTTAGCTTGTACCTTTGTTACAGCTTCTGTGTCTCATCCTGGCATGACTCTGAGGAATTGTCCCCAATATATAGTGACTTAAAAGCCTATTCCTTCCCTTTGGAGCAAGAAGACAGGCAGTTACCACAGCTCAGCTTGTGTGCAGTAACTCAACTCTGTCTGGACCAAAGCGAAGCACAAAGCTGATGTAGCATAACCTCAGAGCAGCTGTTGGACCTCCTCAAAAGAGGGCTTCCTTGCTTAAGTTGCGGCTAGCAATAAGGGAGAGCGAGGAATGTGTGTACAGCCAGTCCTGTGGACAGAGCTGTGGTGGCTGCACAGTTCTTCTGTGCTGTAACCTAGAGAAGTGTCCCTTTACTAGCTGAAGTTCACAACATTGTCTCAGCACAACATATGAGCTTGTGGGATGAAGAAACAAAGTCCTTAAATTAAAACACTTTCACTGGGGAAAGCTCTGCTAGGAGCATAAACTCATATCTCTCTGAGTCATAGCAGAAGCGAACATTTCAACCTTTATAGGTAAATCTGGTGGTTTTGCTGTTTTGCAGAACTTTCAAGGGTTCTTTTGAACCTGAAGTCCTCTGTCTGCTCCCCCCACAGTGAATACAGGAGCTATGTATTGTGACAGGCCAGATGATGCTTCTGTTTCTGCTGCTTTTTCAGCCACTGAAACAACCAAATGACAGAATTTTATTGAACACACCAAAGAAAAATGCACTTTAAGCTGTAACTGTTGAATGGTTTAAGTGTGTTTTCTGTCTCACCTGGTCCTGTTGAGTTTAGGTGTTTAAGAAGCTTCAGTACACGCGACCTGTAGCAGCACCAAATCAAGCAAAGGGCTGCTCCCCAGCACTGCCTCCTGCCAGATCCAGACACGTCTTGGCAAGCAGTGGCTTGGCTCTGCTCTTCATGTTCTCTGTTCCCTGCAAGGTCACAGCAGCACACCCTGATACATTGCCACAGGCTTCGTCAGGAGCACGGGCTATTGTGAGTGTGCTTGAGCTGAGGGGTTGGGGTATCCCTGAGTAAGCTGATGCTACCTTACCCCTTGGCTGTGGGGCCTGCTTTGGGAAGTGAACCAGGGATTTGGGGAAAAGTTGGGAAAGCTCAGTTGTGGTGGGGTCTGGAGCAGAGAAGAAGGTTTTGGGGGGAGGTTGGACAGAAAAGCAATGACTTTATTTTTCTCTTCCAGTTTTCAGGTTTGAGCTAATAAACTGTGTCTTGATGGGAGGCTTACAAGCAGGCTTGGGTGTAGGACTGGACATTTTTGCATGGGTTGAGGGAATGTCTGTGGCTTATATATGCTAGATATTTTTTTTGGCCTGACTCCACCATACTTAAGGCCACTTGAAACTCAAAGTGCAGATGGCAGTGACAGCCTATGTACTTCTGACATGGGAATGTGTCCTGGAGGAAAACTTGATGTTTCCAAAAACCTGCTGCTCATAGGGATGGGGCAGAGCCTCTGTGCAGGTGGAACACAGGGAAGCCCAATGTGTGCTGCAGTAAGGAAAGGAACCCCTCTGGTGGTGTATGGGTGGCACAGGGCCCCATGTCAGAAGGTCTGCAGTTTGCAAAGGGGGAATTGAAGTGCAGAAAGCATGTAACAGCAAATAGCGATGGAATTTGTGGCACCCTAAATACTGGGCCAGTTGTCACTGGAGTAGAGGACAGGCAGGGTGGCCGGGAGGGTTGGTGGTGCAGGATGACTTGCAGCATGTGCATCTCTCTAAGAATAAATGACCATTCAAGGTCCCCATGTGGGATTGCTCCATGTGCACAGCACAGGGTGTCCCTCTGGTTGTACGGGAAATTTCTTCTCTTGCACTTGATTCTACATCAGGTAAGCCTCTCTGCAGGTTTTATGGCAGTGTAGCAGGTGAATTTATTCTTCAGTACCTATATTCTCAGATAGATGTTGGGTTAACATATCTGGTGATTATGATGCTGCAGAGTTCTGTGTTTGACTGTGCAGTTAATCACACAAGTAATTAAAAGGCAAATAGCAATGAAGGCTGTATGAGGAAGTGCTGATGTGTGCCACTAGTAAGAGTGGACATGTGAATATTTTCTTTGCTCTGCTTTACTTTCTGCATTTCAAGGGCAATCAACCAGAAATGTGGCATTGAAAGGATGTTTCACCTAATTTTTTTTTTCCCAGCCTTTCATGTGCAAGTCCCTGGAATTGGTTCACAGCACTGCAGGTGACAGATTAAGTCTCTAGAATGTATAAACTACACTTAGAAAAAATTATCTTCCCTGAGGAAATGAGGCTAATTCAGATTCTTTGAGTTTTAAGACTAAACTGAGTGCACAAGCCCAGGTGTATTCATTACTTTTTAAAAACCCTTTTAATCTTCAGTAGGCAGCATGTTTAGTAATTGCTGTTTGATGCAAAAATATTCTTGCTTCTCCCTCATTAGAGCTTACCTTTCCCATTTGCAAAATAAGCCAGGGCTGTAAACCCAGCTTTTACTCAAACATGTAATTTGTGGAAGGGCAGAGAGGGGAGAGGAGTGACCCAGGGCAGCTCCTCGCCTTGGTGGGCACACACAGGCAGGAGTTGGAGTGAGGTACCTGGGATGCTGCAACAGCACCTTGGGGGTGCGAGTGGGCTCAGGAATGGCAAAAATGAGGAAAAGCAGCAAAGTGACTGCGATCAGCTGAAATGCTGCAAGATAGCAGGAGGCTGCCTCCTATGCATGTTTGGTGGTTTGGGCTAGAAGTCCTTTCTCCTTGTAGATGCTGGGATGCTGTATTGATGAATTAGCTCAGTGAAGGTGGAGCTAACTCCTGGAGACCTCCACCGAGGTCAGCTCTGAAGCCAGCTCTTCCTGAGCTCTTGCAAAACCTGGTCTTTGTGTTCGGTTTTCCAAAACTGCTAGATGGGGATGAGAACCATGTGAGGCTGTTCCCCTTGTTTAGCAAGCCCTTGTCAAGGTCCTGGATGCTCCCATGCACTTAGAAAGGTGTTGAAATGGTGTAGAATTTGTCTCCATCTGGATTGCAGTGCCTGCCTATGTACAAGTACTGTGGAAAGAATAATCTCCTTTTAATGCTGAAAATTGAACTTTATTTTAATAAAAAATTGTTGTGAAAGTTACTCTTCCTCACTGCAGCTTCACTCATTCCTCTGCTGTACGACTGAAGAAGTGAGTCATGAGAGCTTCCAACATAGCTTAGGCAGGAGAGCTTATGTGATGACATCTGATTATTTTTTTAAAAAAATCTTGTTTTTCCTGCTGGTTTTTAGCAGGCAAGCTCAAGGGTTTGTTTTGATATGGGGAAGATGTGTCAGGCACAGGCGGGGGGGGCTTGTTTGCCCTCTAACATTTCTCACTGCATAGCAAATGCTGTCTTTCCCTGGGAGATGGTTCATACCATCTGTTTTTTCACAAGAATCACTCGAGCTCCATAGAAGAATTGCCTTGAGCAGTTTCCATTTGGAAAGAAGCTCGATCAGGCATGAGAAACATGGGTTTCTGAACTTCTTTGGAGTATAATTATATCCAGGACCAACTGTGCTTAGTCCAGTAGCAGCTCATGAATTTGTGTTAAAAGTCAGCTGAAACCCTTATTCTGTTGAACAGCAAGGCGTGTAAACAATGAGAACCAACAAAAGATTTGATCTTGGTTTCTCCTTTTCTGAGATGACTGCTTGTGTAAAAACAAACCAAAACCAAAACCCACCAACCACTGTCAATGCCAGAGTACTGTGCAATCCCCAGTTACCCTTGTCCATTTGTGCTCTTTAAGTAGTTTATTGCATTTTATGGTAGCCTCTTGGTGTAAAGCAGACCCGGTTTGCTTTAGTTCATATGGGTGAAGCTCCAGCAAGTCACTTTTCAAGGCCTTCCAGCCTCATCTTTCAGGGTAGTGGGTTTCCAGCAGCTGGGCAGGAGGACAGAGGCTGCTGAGTAGGGCATGCTCAAGGAAGAGCTGGCACAAACTGTCTGTGTGGAGGTGTGGGAGATGGGCCTTGCCTGCATATCCTTTCTCGCTTGCAATGTATTGTGTTTGTAGGAAAGTATCTGCTTTTCCTCCAGGCTCTGATGAGCTCTGGTGGAGGATGGCCATGCTTCCAGGCAAGCCTGTGGTGCTTGTCCAAAAGCATCCCTTAGGGTAATCTGGATGAAGCCTGTCCTCTGTTTCTGAGATATTCTATTATCTTTCTCAAAGTAACACTTAAAGCAGTTGGTAATGGCACCGTGTCTGCATGTGGATTTTCCTCAAGCCCCCTAAATGACAATTTGCTTTGGTGTGTTTTGTACATGTTAGCTTCTCCTCAATATTTACCTTATGTAATCCATAAGTTATGAAGAAATACATAGTACAGCAATTATTCTGCCATTATGCGGCTTCAGAGCCATGTAATGAAAAAGCTGAGAATCATGCAACCATAAATTCTGTTAATCCCCAATCAGTATTTTAAGTATTTAAAAATAAAAATCTACTATATTATTCATATTAACAATATCCTATATATCATTCTCTATCTTCCTTCTCAGCAGCAAGCCATTATACTTTTTTAGGATAGAACAGAATTAAATACAATATCCCTTTTCATAAATAATGGGGTTTTATCATAAGGCTATCAACAATGACTTGTTTTATGGCTAACCTTACTGAAAGTCGCTCTCTCAGATGGGGAGATGAATTACAGTAGCACAAGAACAAAATGCGCTGAGGATGGAAAAAAAACATGGCATGTAAAATGTTTCTTGGAATTAACTTATTGACATTGTATCATCTCTCAATGAAATAAAAATTAGATGTCTAAATAAAACATAATTAAGCAAGACATGCAAGTGATTGTGAAGTCTTAATCTTGTGTATTGGTACTAATTTCTTGTACAGCTGAAGGGATCTGGAAACTTCTGTGCTGAGAAGGTGTCTTCCAGGCTTTTGTTTCTCCATGTAAACTTTTTGAATGGACGACTGGTGGAAATGGTCTCAGTGACTTCAGCATCAACCTTCTTCCCTTTTGAGTTTCTCTCCTATTCAGTGCCCAATGCCCTGGGCAGGGCCTGCCTCCCTGGAGGGGCTGTGTGCTTTCTGGGGCTTCTCCCATGGTCATGGTGGAAAGCACACTTAGATCTGAGCATGACTTCAATTTCTTTGCGTGGACTTAGTATCTCTAGCCTTTGACTCAAAGACCTGACTGCTCTGGTAGGGATTTTTCCATGTCAGTACTAGTATGTGCTTTCTGGATGGGTGCTGTACCTGATGCAGTCATCTGCTCTCCCTGGTGAGCATAAACGCTCCAGGTTAATGGCAAATGTTTTATGTGAACTCAGCTGTTTTCCTATGTGTATCTCCCCAGGGTTTGTGAATTACCTTTCTCTGATGGATTCCAACATGTTGTACCACACATCCAGGTTGACATTTTGATTATGTATTATTCACACTGTTGAAGAAATCAACACTGGAAGCAGTCGAAGCTTTTCAGGATTTTTCCCCAAATAACAATTTGTCTTTTGAGCACCAGCCAGATTCTCCATATGGCTAAAATGTACTAGAACAGAAAAACAATTAACATGGCTTAATAAACTTCATGCATGGTTTGCTATTGCAATATCAGAAAGAAAACAAATATAGCCACTCGTTCTCCTTGGAATAACTCTGTTAAATTACTGTTGTTTGAAATGAGCTTTTTTATGGCTTACAGTTGATATAATTTGCATTCTGATAGGTAAAGCACCTCCCCATATGTTTAATGTTTTGGATTTGACACAGGCCTGCTTGGGTCTTGCATAAATCTTCTCCCCCGGTGAGAGGGGAAGGCAATAAGTTGAGTTTTGGCATGGAGCAGAAAGCAATGGATCTGGGGAACACTGAGGCACTCTTCCAGACTGTAGCATGCGGCACAAGTTTTGTTGTTGGCTTTTTAGCTTGCTTTTTGATCTTTTTCTATTTGATTTTTCTTGGTTAAATGCCATGTTTTGAGAACCAGACCTAGCTGGCTACATAAACCAGCTTCCACAGTGTATTTCACCAAGTTGTTCAGTGTCTGTAGGTACCTTTGTGCTGATGCATTTGATCTGTCAGCAGAGGATACTGCTGAGTGTGCTGCTAATTGCTTCTGGTTTAGCATCTGAGTTTGTGTAGCATTGAGGAAAAGAAGAAATCCTGATGTGTCTGAATTTTGTGACTTAAATGAGCTTTGTACAGTGAAGCCTGGAACTTAAGTGCTCATGAAAGCTTGTGTTTTGTTTTGGGGCATGCATGATTTAGAGACAGAAGACTGTGTGCATGTGCATGTGACTTGCAGGTCTCAGGGCATTACTTCTTCATGGCTGTGGAGGTACTGTGAGAGCCAGTGATAAACTGTGTTCTTGGGACATCAATGACTCCCCAGGCATGACTTGCCCATGGTTGACAGTGTTCAGATAGGAAAACCTGCTCTGCCCACTCCTGTTGGCTTCTTGGATGATGCTGAGTGTGGGGTTATGCAGAAGGAGCTTCTGGTGGAGAGTCCTGCCACAGAGCTGCCTGTGCTGGATCTTGTGCTCCCAAGACACTGTTTAGCATCTGGCACTGAAGGAGGTTGAGCCTGGGCTTGATTCCCCTCAAGGAATGGCAAATTGATTGGTTCCTGAGCTGTCACACTGTGCCCAGCCAAAAACAGGACTGGGAAATGTCTGCAAAAATCTTGTTTGAAATCCCCTGATCCAAGAGAAGTTGTGACATTGGCTTGTTTAACATTGTCCTGTACAGAGGTCTCCTTGTTACTGATGCAGCCTATCTCACAAGTTTTCATGAATGAGAGTGCCTATGAAAAATGTTTTTTACGGGGCACTGGTTCAGAAGCACTTGTTTTAATTAACTTTTAGGGGTTATGGTCACAATGGTTGACACAGCAATTCCATAGTCTGACATGAATCTCTCTGGATTCAGAGCACATCCATCCTAATGCTTCAGAGCACCTGAGTGAGTTCAGATTACCGATGTGCCTGGGATGAATGTTTCTATTACCCCATCATCATTATCATCACCATTTTCCTCCTCACTAGCAGAGTGACAGTGTGGCTATAATTAGTATTGATTGTGCAAGATGGCAGGAGTAATTGGGAAGGTGTTATATGTGTGGGACAGGCTGTGAATTCCCTGCCCAGGTCTTACACTAGTGCTGCTGGCAGCTTGTGAGTGCAGTACTATTTGTGCTTATGTGGGGAAAAAAAGGTTAAATGCTGCCAGAAAGCAGGTTTTTTTTTTTTTCCATGGGAATACCTTTTCCTAGTACTCTGGGCTTAGGAGTTCACAGTTCAGCTCTGGCAGGATGCAAGGCTCTGGGCTGCCACCCTGGCACAAGCTTAGGAGGAGTATTTCTTGGCTGATTTCTGTCCTATACAGAAAAATACTCCAGGTAGGGAAAAAATCTCAGTAAATACCATAAGTATGTCTGTAAGGCTTCTTGCCTTGCCACAGTGGATGCCTCTCCCAGCCTGGTTTTCTTGTGTAGGTGTTCAATACCTTTCACATGCTGTGCCTCCTGCTTGCATCCCTTGCCCCATGAGATATCTCTGTTTTTTCCCTACAACATTTGTATTCCTGTTTCATGCTGGATTTTGGATTGGCTCCTACTGCCAACACTGATTGAAAAGTAGCAATAGCAAATGCTTTCCTGCAGAACACTGTAGCAAGCTGGCACACCAGCTCTACAGTGTCTGTGCTTAACTGCTCACCCCTCTGCAGCTGACCCGGCTCTCTAGGAAGCACTGCTTTGGCACCAAAAAAAGGTGTTTGCCACATGGACAAACCTATAGAGAGGGTATAGTGCTTTCAAACTCTATCTCTGAGGCCTCATCCTTGGTGAGTCCTTTAGGGATGCCAGTTGGGATGGGGGGAGGAACCCCCTCTGGCTTCGTGCCAAAGCAAAGGGGCTGCAGAGCTTGTGGGTATGAGAGATGCAGCCAGTAAAGCTCATGGGGAGGGCAGTGTTATTGCTGTGGTCCTTGCGATTACACTGGGATGAAATCAGCTTTTGCTGCCTTGGCATCATCCCGCAGAAGCTGTGGCATTGAATCTGTGCTGATGCAAAATGGAGCAAAGCGTGGCCGAGCGTGTTGCCTGCCTCTGTGAGCCACAAAGCTGCTCGGTTGGAAGTAGCCAAGATGAATGGCATGCCTGAACATGGCCCATAAATAACTGTATGGGAAGCTTAGTGCTCCCATGCTGGTGTGTATAAATATTCATTTTATTCCATGAATCTGTCATTATGTGCAAGTGCTTCATCTTTCAGACTTTACTCCTGCCAAAAGTCCTCACTCATGGAGATGCTCTCACTGAAGGCAATCAGATGATTGACATGACCAGAGCGCTGGAGGGGCTCTTTTCACAGCCTGATTTACAGCAGTATTTAATTCGTAAATTCTGCACACTGGGAAATAGAACCCAAACACAAATTGCCTCAGCTGGTTTTGAGAGACTTTCTCACTGTAGGGCTCTTAGCTCACAAGGACTGAATGAAACTCCAGAGCTTTTCCTCAGCTGCTGATTGTGTGTCTGCTTACTATTACCAGTGATGTTAGCAAAGTAATTCTTGGGAGCTGAATTTGTCCCTGTCTCCTGAGCTGCTGCTTTCCAGTCTCAGCCCAGACTGCTGGCATGGATCATAGCCCATGGGAGCAGCTCCCCCGCTATGTGTTACTGCAGCTGTTAGTGAGTAGTTGGAAAGGTGATGGGAGAACAAAGCATGCTCTAAATGTGGGTATCTCTGGAGCCTTTAGATGCTTAAGGACACCAAAGCTTTGATCACTGAGGTTTTAATGTGGTTATATGGGACCCAGCCAATTCCTTGCAGTTAGAGCTGCCAGAAAGCAGGTTAAATGAAGATTTTGGGAAGAAACGCCTTATTTCCCCTTTATCAATGCTGCCCCCTTGCCCCATGTCAGCCGGTGCGTCCCTTGCTGGTAGGGCCCATGGACCACAGCAGCCATGTACCTCTGGATCAGCAGAACATCAGCTTTTATGGTGCAGGGCTGCTGCATCATTTTATGCAGTGTTGACCCATCTGGGGCCACGCACAGATCTGCCAGAGGTGATACAGCTTCCTCTTAATGCACCCTGTAGTGGGAGCAGCCCTGGTGTGACATCAGTCTTGCAGTAAAGATGCTGAATTTGATTCCAATCTTGCAAAACAGGCTAACAAGATTAATGGTTCAGGGCTGTGCAAAGTGTAATCTTCTCCTGTGCTGGGCTGAGAAGAGGACCTGCAAGCAGTGTGAGCTGTGTGGCTCACGTGCTGGTGGGGCCGTGCTGCTGCAGCTGCAATCCTGTGCCCTGCACAGCACCAACCACAGCAGCTCATCTGCTGGCTGCTGGGGCCTCTGCCCCACTGCCCTGGGGTAGGAGGTGCTTCATTAGCCATCCCTGGATAAATGATGTGCTCTTTGACCAAAGCAAATCCTTGCTAAGTATGTAGTGGAATGTAGAGTAGATCTTGCTAGACTTTCATCTTGAACCCCTAAATACCTACTTTGCATGCTTTCTGCAATGAATTATCCTTGTTTACGACACAAGTTCAGTGCAAGCCTGCATTCAGGCCTAAGCCAGGGTCTGCTCTGCCTGCAGAGGTGGAAATAGCCTCCCCTTTCAGTGGGCAGCATCATCTGCCTTACCACCTCTGTCTGCCAGGGCCTTTGCCTGCTCAGGATTGTCCTTGTGGCCACTCAAATTGGGAGTGCCTGAAGGTGCTGTAGCCTCTGTATGACACTCCTGGCATGGTCTGGGCTTGCCATTCTGCAGAGCCAGGGGTTTATGCCGTGTGCTGATCGCATCCAGCCCCATTTGCCTCAGAGAGCATGTCATGGTGTTTGGGACAGCAGCTCAAGCTCCCACCTTATCTCCTTGATATCATCCAGGGGACTCCTGTTTTGGAGGAAATGTGTTGCTTGCTTTGGCAGGTCTCTTACTTGCAGGACAACTCAGTAATGCTGGAGCAGCTGCAGCTCCTACTCCTACCTTGGCTCACATGGTCACTGGTGGGATTTTGGTGGTATGGACCTGTCTTAGCCAAAATGGGCCACGGTGGGCCACTAGAAGCTACAGCTGCAAAGTCTATATTTTGTGCTTGATGCCCTTGCCCTGCAAGTTATGGCAGCTTCCTTTTCTCTTTCAACCCTGCTAGGCAGAAATACAGGCAACTTTGGGCATCTTCAGTACTAAACTTCTAATGCTCACAGTGATAAACTGGATGGTGCTACCACCATGGCAGAACCAGAGAGCCCTGATGCTCACAGCAAGCTACCTAGAGGAAAATGAACAGAAAATGCAGAAACATCAATTTTGGCCAAGTTATCATCTCCATAGTATTTTTTTTACAGGAAGATGAATACTACTGAATTTACTTTTGCCCTTTTGAGTCGTGATTCCTGCTTTAATTGATCAGCCATGGACAGTAGCTAATGAGATTGGTTTAAATTGTGTTTTTTACAAAAGGAAAATAATTAATCATGACAAACCAAGATTTTCCTCTGAGATGCCAATTAAATTCCCACCTTGCAAAAACTGAATGGTACCAATCTGTAGTTTCCACAATGTTTGTTTTTCAAGATTTTTTTTTTTTAAAGCAATGATTAGCAGTGCTGAAACATGGCAAGTTGGGTCAGGCCCTGCTTGAGCTGCAAGAGCTCTCAGACTCTTGGGCTGTGGAGGAGAGAAACTGCTTGTGTGAAAGATGCTTGCAGGAAGATGAACCTCCTGCCTGCTCCTGGGGGAAAGCTAAGACCTTTCCAGAATTTCAGGGAAGAAGCAGACCCTGTGGCACTGGTCATCTGTCCCACTCATTGTGGTGGTAATGTTTTGCATCTGCTCTGTGATGAGGTGGCTGTGGTGTTTTACCTTCTGGGGAGCCTCATGTGCATCAAGAGGTTTGGTTGATCTTAACCCTCTTCTGGGTGTGTTCAACTAAGTCCTGCCTTGTTTTGCTGGGATGCAGAGGAGAAACTACTCAATGCAATTAGCCTTTTGTCTTCTCTTTGTAGGGCCTGAACCCAATCAGTGTGGGACTGAGGGATCACCTTATGGCTGGGACTATCACACATAGTGACCCCACGGGGATCCACAGGCAGGACATGGCCTGACCAGGGTACTAGGCTGGCAGCCCTTCTTGAAGGATGTGTACCATGGCTAGAAGAGGTCAGGAAGGATGGCAAATGCAGCCTAGAGGAGGCACAACAAAGCTTACAGAGCCAGTGAGAGAACCAGCTCCTGATGTCTCCTTGCACCCAGCCTGACAAGACGGGGGAATGCGGAAGTAGAGCACAAGAGCATTTAACAACAACAAAAATCTCACTTTCATACATCTAGCAGATTGTAATAGCTGTAATCATTAAATAGGCATTTAATAAAACTGCATGTGAAATTCCTTCTTTATTGTTTCCTGGGGGAGCAGGACAGACAGCTCTTATACCACAGCTTTGTTTCGGTGCATTTTGTTCTTTTGGAAAACAGCAAAATGTGCTGGACTGCAAAATAGGCTATTTGCTTGCAAAATGTCTTTTTGCTATCAAAACTGATTCCAATCATGAATACAGTCACCCACCACCACTGGCAAGCTTGTTTTCTTTGTATTTCCATATTACGTGTTCTCTTCTTTGACAAAAAGCAAGCTCACTAGAAGTTTGAAATAGCAGAGGTTGATGGTGCCTACAGCTTCTGCTCAGTTAAGAGCTGCAGAGAGAAGGGTTGCATGTTCCAGCAAGTGGCTTCTCCTGGTGTGGCTAATGGATCCTGAGGCTGTGGGTGATGCTGTCCTCCAGCAAGGGCCAGACCTTTTAGCCTCTTGTAGAGGATTGCTGTCTCCTCCAGGCATAAGTGCTGCAGGAGACATCTGCCTGCAGCCTTGCATATGGCATTTTGAACAGGACCTTGCCCAGCTGTATTCCAAACTACAGCATCGGGGTGTGAGTGGGTGTCACTGTCCATTGGCTGAGATGTAGCAGCTGACCATCTGTGTGCTCCTAGCTGACTGTAAATACCCTCTTTGAGTTTGTATAAACCTTGGGTTGCAAACAGACACTGCAGTAAATACAGACTGATATCAGAGACAGAAGGGATCAGCATTTTCCCATATGTCTTTCACAATCGAATGCCTTATCTGTACTTTCTATGCCTTCTCATGCTTAAATACTGGTGTTGTGTGCAGAAGAGTGTGGATCAGTATGAACAAAAATGCTAGTGCCAATTAAAACTCCCAGTGGAGAGAAAGCGTGTTGGCGCTTCCCCCAAAAGTATCCTTCTCTGTTTTCATGGTTGTGTAGTGCTGTTAATTTCCCTGTGATGAGTCATTGAGAGCATTTATAGAGGTAAGACAGGGATTTCATGTCCTAAATATAGTCTCATATCAGCCTACATGGAACAACCACAGGAGCTGATTGCCGAGCTAGTAAATACAACTCAGAGCTGGTCCTAGCTCCTCCTGACTGATGAGGTTTGCAGGGAGGGAATTGGGGAGTTAAAAAGCAGGAAAAGAGTTGGCACATGTTGGCTGGGACTGCAAGACCAGAGTTTACAACATGTTGAAATAAACATAAGTGCAGATGAATGTGGGCTGAAAAATTGAGTAGCAACTACAGGAAGAAATGGGCAGAGAAGAGTTGCTTTACACACTTTTGTGAAGCAGCTGTGGCAGTGCTGGGCTGGTCTTGGAGAGCCTGCTGGTTCAGCTCTGCTGACCTGTTGAGATGTTCCAGGTGTTTCTATGGCTCCTTTTTGTGACTGCTAAACCTCCAGACCTGGCTTGCAGGCTGTTGTGCTTTCTGCAGATGTTCTTCCCCCTCTGCTGTGAACTGGAGTGAACTGGGAACTTGTTCACTGGGTGAAGTGGACCACTGGGTCCAGGGAACCCCCATGTGCCTACAGTGCTTCTGACAGGGGTGTGTGGTGAGGCAGCCAGGAGCTTCAGGCAGGGCAGCACCAAACCCTTCCTGCTGCAGCCAAGACCATGGACCCTGGACACAAGTGCAGCCTGTGCCTGGGGCCAGGGCTTTGTGCTGCTTGGGTGGGTGCTGGGCTGCCTCCCTGGGTATCTCTGTTGCCTCCCAAATGTGCTACTAGTTAAAGCAGCTCTAGTTAAAGACATTAATAACTGTGGGGGAAGGTTTATGAAATGGAAACCAGCCTGCAGGAGTAGAGTGTGAATTTAAGCCGCATCTTCTATGGCGGCTGAACATGGGATGCTCTCTCCTCAATTGATATGCAAATTCCGCTTGGCTAATTGGCTTTCTCAGCTGTCTGCAAAGAGTCCATGTATAATTTATAAAGAATTGGATATGTCTGCCCTGAGAACATAATAGCTAATAACGTTGAATATTCATGAATTCCACCAGCTAATAGGGAGATAAGACCATAAGTAGTTTTGACACATTGGAGTGAACCACCACAATCTGGTTTTATTTGAACTAAAATATTCTATGGCTCTCTGGGTCTTCAGAAAACATTTAAGCAGCCTGGATTAAAAGAGAACTAAGGAGTCTTTAGATACCAGCTTGAAGTGGCCTGTAACAATTAAAAGACATACCGTGGGTGTCTAGTTGCTGCCCTAGACACAGATATATCTTGCCAAGGCGTAAAAACATTACATATTTTCCTGACAGAGCTGGGTATATCTTTATCTTTCCCCATCAGGCTTACAGTTCCATTTTACTGTAACATACTAGAAAATGGATGTTTTGGGAGAAATAAACAAAGTGGGTTACTGAAATGATTTCAATTATGCAGAATAACAGTTACTTACAGTTGGTTATATTAAGTTCTTATGTGCAGAACTGATGCTGAAAAGATACATGAAATTGCAAATGTGCTAGTTAGAAAGGAACTCAACCTTTTTAGACTATGGGTTTGGAAAGCTCAGATGTTTGAATCTTCACCATTGGTTATACTTACATTTTAAGTTAAAATCCAGAAGCTGGAGTGATATCAGTTCGTCTATAACTACACTGAGTGCTGCAATATTAACAAGACTGTTAGGTTTTGCAACTGCAAATTTTGGAGCACCTGCAATTTCATTAGGACTAGAGGCTATTCCTTAACTCAAAGATGGAGCCTTTGGCCAGCCCAGAAGCTGCTTCCACATCTGCTAAAGTCAATAGGGAAGCATTTGATGCAGCTCATGGAGAAGCTAAATCACCACAAGCCACAAATGGAGTAGCAAATAAAGAAGGGAATGGAGATTTGAGAACAGCATTAAAGGCCATGTTTATCTCTAGAAAATCAGTAGTATCTCAGACAGAGGGCTTCCTGCATGCCCAGACTTTGTGTATCTGCTCTGCCTCTAGTTAATCTGGTGCCTGATACCTTGGGATACTGCATTCTTGCCATGGATGTAAACCTGGGAAGGTTTTTTGCCTTGATGCAGGAATGTGGAAAAGGGAAGACTTTTTAGGGTTTTTTTCTGGAACAGAAGGCTGAAGCTGCTTTGTTAAAGAAAAAAAAGCATATCAGGGAGATTTATATGGTACTAAAACATATTGTACTGCTACTAAAACACACTGTATTTTGAGAGAAGATCTTTAACAGCCTGTGTAGCATAGTGAAGCTGTTCATTTGATGTGCTTCCAAAGATGCTTGTGGCATTTCAACACTGTAAAAGTGGAACTTATCAGGTGGCTTGAGGAATGATCCTGAATTACCTAAGAAAAAGTCTGGTCATGAATGTCAAGATTTGGTAGGAAAGACGCCTTGCAATGCATAGTTCTGCATGATTGCAATGGAGAGGGGGTGTCTGAAATGAACAGCTTTGAAGATCTCACTCTTGCTTTTGAATAGTGTGAAATGTTCTTCTAGGTCATCTGCTTCCCCACAATGGGCTCCTTCCACTGATCCTGGGTGAGGAGACTTTAAGTACCTCAGTCCCACCTGAGCTGAGGTGTTTCACACCTCACAGTTCTGTACTCAGCCTGAAACATGACCAAATCTCACATGAAGAGCAGAAGAACCAGTGCAGCATCCCAAGTCATAGAGGAATGAATTCTCCTGGGACTTGGCATACAGTGTGTATTATGCTTTCTGTTATCAGAGAGAGAAAAGCAGGCCTGTGTGAAAAGGAACTGCATCTGAAATGGGTATCATTAGCTATCCAATTTTCTTTTAAAAAGGAGAAAAACCCTCAAACTGTAGAAAACAAGCCAAGCAGCAGCCTTCTCTCTGTGCCTTAATGGAAAACAGTTTATTATCGCTTACAAGTGCGTGCTGCACCAATACATCCTGGAAGAAAGAGCAAAAATGGGAGAGATTCTGAAAAATATTAGCTGTGTCAAATCAGTTTCATCAGCTCCAAGAATACTGCTTCACAAGTTGATGGGAAGGACAGGGTTTGGTGAGGGCTGGGTCTCTTCTAAGCAGGATTATCAAGTGGAGGTGGTTACACACTGTTAGGGGCAGATGTTCTCTGGGTCTCCTTGATGACAGCAATAGGTAGCCTTATCCAGTCTATCTCCACCTGGTGCTTCAGCTGTTGCCTTCTAAAGAGAAAGGATATTTTCCAAGATCATAATAGTTATCTTTTTTTTTTTTATGCGGTGTTGCTCTCTTCTGTTTCTCAGTGTTCACACTAAGTAGGGGATGGTGGTGTCCTTGGGAAGATCTTTGATGTCACCAGAGCAGCCTGGTGTTTAACTAACATCTGTGCAATATTTGCTGGAGAATTTTGGGGTCAAGTTCAAGCTGCAGAGTTTCCTTGTGATGTCCTACATCTCAATAGGCTTAAAAGAAACCTGCAGCAACCTCAGATTTCTTGTAACTCTATGCCTAGCAGGGCTTCCAGGGCTTTATCAAAGAGCTCCCATACAGTTATCTAAGTGCTGTGTTTAGCTTGTAGGAGCTGTGGATGTCTTGATCACAGGCTGTGGAAACCAAAGCCTCTGTGTGGTCTGTCTCCTCCAGAGCTTCAGCCCACTGAGTGCTGAGCTGAAGAAAGTGTTGTTCCAGAAACTTGTGCTTAATGGCAAGTGCTGAAGTGATCTGGCTTCAGATGATGTCTTTAGGACCAAGAGCTTACAGTCTAGTGTAAGTACATGTGGTTCTCTGGGCTGTATCCTATCTTAGTGTAGCTAGCCTAAAAAAATGTGTCTGGGATCATTACATCCCTGAGCTCTGTAACTGAGCATCTTGCAGGGTTGTGTGAGATAAAGTCCCATCAGTTCACAAGCAGTGATCTGTACTTGTAAGTAGGCTGCTACACTGCAGGGCAAGAGGAGCTTGACCTGAAGGCACTTTATGTGAGTTTGAGTGGGATCAATCAAGCTGAATTTGGGCCTTGGGTGAAGTTGAGACAAAATGCTGAATATGTTTCCACATTGTGTAATAATAAAGATAAGATTTTTGTCTATTTATTGGAGATGGTAACTCTCTAAATGTCATGAAGTCAGTGTTCGATAAGAACTATAATTTTACTCATTCTTTGGAGGACATGAAGCATGCTTTTATGTGGACTTAAATCCCAAGGATGAATGTGGTTGTAGATTCTGATGCCTAACAGGATTTATGCAACATGCAGATTACAAAGAGGCTGAACTGTGTAGTTGAACAGATGACATTTACTTTAAGTTCACTTTTTGTCTTTGCTTTCCAGCAGATTAATCTCTTTGTTTTGAACAATAGTTAGCCAGGACTGTACTGAAAATATCTGCAGTGAGGTGTGGCCAGAGAGTATCAGAACATTAGGATGAACTAGTATTTCTGATTAGATCAGTGAAATGCTCTTTTAGGCTTAGTGGTGTTAAAGCAAAGAGCAGAAATGAAGGGGGCAAGTCAGCCAAGCCCGTGTAATGGATTTTGTTGTGCCTTGAGTAGTCCTGCTAAACTCTAAAGCCATTTGGTAGACTTGTGCCTAGATCTTTGCTCTGCAGAGGTTGGCTTGTGCATGCTTGAGTGTTTGTGGGAAGTCTGGGCACCAGTGGTTTGACACACCAGATCCCACACCTAGAGAATTGGGACCTTTTTCTGTCCCATTATATCTCTATCTGCCATGGAACCTTTTAGCTTGAGCTTGCAGTTAGCTAATCACAAAGCAGAGGCAGTGTCTTGCAGAGGGATGTGCATCTGTGTTTCTGCTCACACCAGGGACTGGTGCTGTAACAGGGACAGTGTGAACAGTAACCAAACCTGATGTTCTAGAACATGGCTCTCAGGCCTCAAATTTGGCAAAACACAAGCACGTTGTTCACTGTGAGCAAGCTGATAATCTCACCTCAGGGAAGTGGTTATGCAAACACTGAGATCGTCAGATCCATAAATGCTTCCTACAGCTAGAGATATTAATAACGAACAATGCCTAATGAACAGGCCTTCCAGCACCTGAACGGGGCCTACAAGAAAGCTAGGAGGGACTGTGTACAAGGACATGTAGCAATAGGATGAGGGGCAATGGTTTTAAACTAGAGAAGGGTAGACTTAGATTAGACATTAGGAAGAAGCTCTTTATTATGCGGGTGGTGGAACACTGGAACAGGTTGCCTAGAGAGGTGGTGGAGGCCCCATCCCTGGATATGTTCAAGGTCAGGCTTGATGGGGCTCTGAGCAACCTGACCTAGTTAGAGATGTCCCTGCTGACTGCAGGGGGGCTGGACTAGATAGCCTTGGAAGGTCCCTTCTAACCCAATGCATTCTATGATTCCATGATTTTATCTGTGACTTCTTTTGTGGATGGTTTAAAAAAATCAAGTAATAAATTACTGTCAAGTAATTTCCTGGTTTTCAGTACTTTTATGACTTATAAAATTTCTGTGCCTTTCTCAGTGATATGCAAACTTCTAAGCTCTAACTCTCAAACTTTGTGTGAAGATTTTTTGAATTTTCCTGAAATTATGAAAGATTATTGTGAAAGACTTTTGGAATCAGCGCAAAGACCTTCCTTCCTTCCTTCCTTTTGCTTATCTTGTTTCTTTCAATGACTTCTACATCCATTTAGGCAAAAGTAAAACAAATACAACTGCTGTCCTAATTTTGTGAACCAGGATTGAGATTTAGGATAGCAAAAACAACAGGGGCTCTGGGAAAGTGTAGAATGCTTAAAAATAATAGGCGCTTAAGTTCAGCTAGGGAAAAGTAAATATTTGATATTGTATTTGTTAGTGGAACAGACTTGTGCCCCTTCTTCTTTCACACTTAAATAAACTGGCAATGGCCAAGAAATTTGGAGTCAAGAAAGACAAACTCAAAGACAAGGAATCAAGTGATGATTGAGTTGTGGTTTAACCCCAGCCAGCAAATCAACACCACCCAGACACTTGCTCTCTCCTCCACTTGTTGGACTGGGGAGAGACTCAAAAGAGTAAAAGTGAGAAAACTCGTGGGTTGAGATAAAGACAGTTTAATAGGTAAAGCAAAAGCTGTGCACTCAAGCAAAGAAAATGAGGAATTAATTCACCACTTCCTGTCAGCCATCCCCAGGACAGCAGGGATCCATCACGTGTAATGACTACTTGGGAAGACAAATGCCATCACTTCAAACATCCCCAATTTCTCCTCCTTCCCCCACCTTTATATGGTTGTGCAGGACATCATATGGTCTGGAATATCCCTGGGGTCAGCTGTCCCGGCTGTGTCCCCTCCCAACTGCTTGTGCACCCCCAGCCTGCTGGCTGGTGGAGTGGGGTGAGGAGCAGAGAAGGCCTGGGCTCTGTGAGCCCTGCTCAGTGATCACAGAAACATCCCTGTGTTATCAGCACTGTGTCCAGCACAAGTCCAAACCACAGCCCTGTACCAGCTACTATGGAAAAAATTAATTTTATCCCAGCCCAAACCAGCACAACAGGAATACAGGTGATCTGGATGTTTTCTTGCATTAGCTCTAATGGACTTTTCAAAGTTACCTTGAATTCAGTGCAGAAAAAAAATTGCCTTCTTGCTTTGTACTATCTGAAATCTATACGATGACTTTAACCAATTTAGAAATCATTTAGGCAGAACTGGCTGTAAAACAAGCTAGAAATGTTTCTGAGTCTAGACAGACCCTAAAGTCAATTTTACAGGAACATTTCTCAAAGCAGAAATTATCTACTTTGGAACAAAACCAAAAAAATGCACAAAACTTTCTTTGCTGGTAGGAAAAAATGGAGCTGTACACTAAACCAGACCTTTACTATCTGACTGTGCTGCATTTTCAGTTTGTCTCCCTCTGCCTTCATAGCTGAGCTCACTTTCCCACTTAGGGGTGTCACTGTGATCACGCGGAGTCTGTGACAGAACAGATAATTACACAGGTATTTGCGTGCATCATCTCCCTCTACATTGTTTTTGCTATGCAGAAACTGGAGGAGGTTCTCTTGAACTACTCAGTGAAGTACATGACTTGGGGGACAAGGCTAAGCAACTCCTGCTTTTTACACTGAGTTCCCGTCCTCGTTGTTGTTAGCTGTGATGGGTGAGCTGTCACAGCTTTCTTACTACTTATTTGGGTTTTCCTAATCAATTTGCTTTCCTTCTGGCTAATTAACCATGTCCGCCTCAGTGTTCTTCCAAATAGATTATATTCAGACTGTTTGCTGTTACAAGGTCGCTGGGCTCTTGTGTTGTGAGAAGCATGTGGTGGTTGTCCTCATCTATTTGGGGTGCAGGGTGTGCTACCAGGGCACTTCCATGCTACACAAGCACATCTGCTGGCAGCGTGCCTGGAAGGTGGCTCTCTGCTGATAACATTGTGGTGTTCATCAAACTAGCATGAAATAGAAAGCTTTTCCTGTAAGCTTTATTAATGCTCTATGGTGAAGTTGGCCACGGTTATCACATTTCTTTTGTTTCCTCTGAGAGTGCAGATAAGACCTATGCAATGCTGAAACATCCTGCACTGTATGAGTGCTGGTAAGAACTGCACTCGGCTCTTGATGGCACCTCGGGCTGCTGGCTTGCTTCAGCCGCAAAGCCTGAGCCCACTCCTTGCTTGCAGGGTGCTGGTGGCCGGGGCCTTGTGTGAGAAAGAATCATAGAACGGTTTGGGTTGGAAGGGACCTCGGAGATCATCTAGTTCCAACCCCTTTGCCACAGCAGAGACACCTCCCACTAGACCAGGTTGCTCAAAGCCCCATCCAACCTGGCCTTGAACACTTCCAGGAATGAAGCATCCGCAGCCCCCCCTGTGGGCAACCTGTTCCAGTGTCCCACCACCATCAGAGTAAAGAATTTCCAATTTAAGTCTACCCTCTTCTAGTTTGAAACCATTACCCCTTGACCTATCACTACAGTCCTTTGTGAAAAGTCCCTCCCCACCCTTCTTGTAGCCCCCCTTCAGATACTGGAAGGCTGCAACAAGGTCTCCCTGGTGCCTTCTCTTCTCCAGGCTGAACAAGCCCAAGTCTCTCACAGGAGAGGTGTTCCAGCCCTCTAATCATCTTTATAGCCCTCCTCTGGACCCTGGTCCATGTCCTTCTTGTGCTAGGGGCTTGGGAGCTGGATGCAGTACTCCAGGTGAGGTCTCACCAGAGCAGAGTAGAGAGGCAGAATCACCTCCCTCGACCTGCTGGTCACACTTCTTTTGATGCAGCCCAGGATATGGTTGGCTTTCTGGGCTGCACTGGCACATTGCTGGCTCATTTTAAGCTTTATGAAATGAAGGATTCATTAATGTTGAAGTAAAGCAGTGTAAATGGGAGAACCTGGCAGGCAGCAAACACAGGGGGACCTAAGGGATGTTGCACCCCGATGGTGTATTATACTTGCTAAAATTAGTGCCAGGAGACAAACTTGTTGTTGGACCTGTATCCTGGGGTACTTCAAGCCTTTAGACTTGCAGCATCTCAGCCGGAGTAATGTATTTGATTTTGGAACCTAATGTTGTGTTTTAATTACCTCTTTAGCTGGGGGTAAACACCTGGATAAAAGATAAAAAAGAGGGAAAAGCATTTTGTTCATAAGTCTGTTTTTCAGTCAGTTTAGTGCTGGCACAAAAACAGTGATGGAAACACGGGCTGGCATGTGGGGGCACACCACCGGGGCACCTGTTCCAGCAGCAAGGGCAGTTGAAACCAATGTCAAAACTCAACATGGGAATGCTGCAGAGTCCTTCCTCCACCACCCGTGGTACTCATTTCTGCCCTGTGAACCCCAGTCTCCCCTCAGCACTGGCAGGGGTGTTACTGTGCAGGGGACAGAACTGGAATAACACTCTACATTAAAATCAGCCTGCAGTAAAAAAAAAAATCAGTTTTGATCCAAATCAGTCCTTCGATGTCGCTTTTCTTGGAGTGAGGGAGGGGAGGGTGGAAGCAGAGAGGAACCAGCTCTTTCCTTTTAGTGATGCTTTATGTCAGCTTAAGCCACTCAGGAAATTACTGTGTAAGAAAATAAGTGCGGTTATGTGCGGGAGCTGCCCTGTTTGCTGCCAGCACAGGACATGGACGAAGTAAATCTGCAAGAAACATCATCTTTGAGAGGATTAGCAAGGCCTGTGGCAGCCTTTGCAGGTGTGTCTCTAGTGCTCCAGGGTGTGCAAGGGCTGAAAATGTATCCTTTGATCCAGCATTAATGGATTCACTTGCTGCTTGTAAAATCTCCAAGTGTGGTTGTGACACTGGCAAATGCCAGCATGTGGCTGTGGAGAACTCAAGGGCTGACCTCCGCCTGCAGCTGCAGAGAGGGACCAGGGAGAGCTATGGTGTTTGTCTGGGAACACAAAAACTAATAGGAAATATGTATCTCTAATTATAGTCTATGAAAGTGAGCACAGCTTTTGTGTGTTAAACGGGGTACACACGTTCCTAAGAGTCATACTTTGATTTTAAGGAAAACTTAGAGCAAGAGAAATGGTTAAATTCCCTGAATTCAAGAGAGCTGCCAGGGAACCTGGTTTGCTTTTAACACATCCTGACTTCTGTTTTAAGTTTTCTTTATGCATCATTTAGGGAGTATGATTAGAGTGCAGATCAGAAATGCATAGGTCATGGAGTTACAATCTCTTCCCACACTCAGTGTGTTTTGCTGTGTTACGCACCAGTTTGCTCTTGGCATGGAATAATTTGTTACTTTCTGGGAAATCAAAGAGCTTTTCCTGCTGTTGTGAAAGAGCACGACCCGGCTATATGCAGTAGAAGTGGCAGTGCTCAGGAGTGTGGCAGGTCTGTGAGAGTCCTTCCAAATAGTCTCCCCTTTTATCATCCTGGTTTTGGGTGCTCTGGCTCCAGTCAAGGTCTGTGCAGTGTCCTGCAGCATTGCCCCAGCCCACCCGTATAGGATCACTTCATCCAGCATGGGCTGTGGGGCAGGAGAGGCATCACACCCTCCTTTTTTTCTTTTAAAACACTTTATTTTTAAATTGCCTTTTAATTCTTATCTCTTAGACTCCAACTGGCTGCAGTTTTGTGCTTGGGTTTGAAGTGTGCCTGCAGCTTTCACTGTATTTCTCCCTTGTCTCATCCCTGAGCTCTCCTTAGCAGGCGTTTGGCTCTCCCCCTTACACCACTACCAAGCACCAGCTTGGAGGGGACAAGGGCTCTGCAGGCAATGAGAAAAGCCTGACTGACTGCACAAGGCTCTGCACCTGGCTTCCAGCTAAGCTCTGCTTTGCCCTCTCAACCTTGCCCTTGGCAGCTCCTTCCCTGTCTCCTCCAGCTAAGCAGGATTGGAGGTGCTGCAGTGTTACCAGGCATCTTTTTACTACCCCTGTACTCCTGGGAGAGGGAGGGAGATGGAGAAGAAGATGGTCCATTTATTTTGCCCAAATGCTCAGGTACAGCCCTGTTACTGCTCCTACTTTCTTTCCCCCTATTTTCATTTGGTACCAATCTCCTGACCCATCTCCCTGTATTGGGTTTGTGTGGCAAGGTCTTGGTAGTGGGGACTATAGGGGTGGCTGCTGTGAGGAGATGCCAGAAGCTTTCCCCATGTCCAATAGAGCTAATTTCATCTGGCTCCAGGATGGAACCACCACTGGCCGAGGCTGAGCCCATCAGCAATGGTGGTAATGCCTCTGTAATAACATATTTCAGAAGAGGGAAAAAACCCTGCACTACAGCAGCTGCAGCTGAAAGGAGGAGTGAGAATGAGAGAGGAACAACTCTGCAAACACCAAGGTCAGTGAAGAAGGAGGGGGAGGAGATGCTTCAGGCACTGGGGCAGAGATTCCTCTGCAGCCTGTGGTGAAGACAGTGGGGAGGCACGTTGTCCCCATGGAGGTCCATGGTGGAGCAGATATTCACCTGCAGCCTGTAGATGATGCCATGCTTGAGCAAGTGGATATGCCTCAAGGAGGCTGTGACTGTGTGGAAAGTCCATGTTGGAGAGAGGAGCCCACACTGGAGTAGATTTGCTGGCAAGACTTGTGACAGGGGACCCATGCTGGAGCAGTCTGTTCCTGAAGGACTACACCCCATGGAAGGGACCCACACTGGAGGAGTTCATGAAGAGCTACAGCCTGTGGGAAGGACCCATGCTGGGGAAGTTCATGGAGGACTGTCTCCTGTGGGAGAAACCCTACACTGGAGCAGAGGAAGAATGTGAGGAAGAAGAAGAAATAGAGATGATGTGTGATGAACTGACCACAACCCCCACAGAATCACAGAATTGTTATGGTTGGAAAGGACCTCCAGGGCCATCAAGTCCAACCTTCTCCTAGCATCACTCTAACCACTACACCACTACACCATATCCTCTCTAACCACTACACCATATCCTCAAGCACTGCATCGCTGTCCCTCTGTGCTGCTGAGGAGGAGAAACTGGGAGTGAAGTTAAACCTGGGAAAAAGGAAGAGGTGGGGAGAAGGTGTTTTAAGACTTGGTTTTATTTTCTCATTACCCTACTCTGATTTGATTGGCAATAAATTACACGGATTTCCCCAGTTTTGCCTGTGACGGTAATTGCTGAGTGATCTCTCCCTGTCCTTATCTCCACCCATGAGCCATTCATTGTATTTTCTCTCCCTGTCCAGCTAAGGAGGTGGCATGATAGAGCGGCTTAGGTGGGCAGCTGGTGTCCAGCCAGGGTCAACCCACTACACCCTGGTAGGCAGTGGGGGTAGTTGGATGCTCTCAGAAGGATGTGGGCCCCCAGCCTTTGCTGTAAATCAATGTGAGGGCACTGGTACAGCTCCATTAGGTTGTGTTAACCAACCCTCAGTGTATAACTTAAAAAAAAAATAAAAAAATCAGTAAAGTAGTTGCAAATAGTGCAAGTCAGTAATGACTTTCAAGTTTTTCACCCAATTTTATATTCAATTCCTGAATGAAATCCACTTGACTGGGTTGTGGCCAGATAGTGCTGTTATGGTGGTGTTACTTTTTCTTTTCAAATCAAATGACTTAAAAATGGTGCTGTTGCCTGAACCCAAATCTTTTGAAGTTACTTTGGAAGATTTATTTCTTTTTTGCTTTTGGCAGCAACACTTCCCATAGATAATATTTTCTTCCAAGTCAAGTCACTTCTATGGCCCACACTATATATCTATAGTAAGACAGACAACAAATACTGTTTATAGTCCTATGCATAATTAACAAAAATTAATCAAGTTGATGGCTGGAATGTTTTTGTGCTGATGACTGTGATTATTTTTTTTAATGGTTATTGCTCTTGTGTTCAGAAAACAGAAACAATGAGTTACCCACATCAAGTGGGGCAAAACACAGGCTGTGCAAGCAGCGGCGTAACTCCAGATTCATAGAGGCTTGGAGGTGCACACTGACCTCACAAGGGCTGATGAACACCTAGTTCCGTTCACTTCATCTGCTGGTATCCAAGCATCGAAGGACCATAAAGACAAGAGCGGCTAGGCCAGCATATAGCAAATGCAAGCTGGAGAGAAGTGGGGAGCTAGCTGGGAAGTGGTGCAAAACATTCCAGTACCCACATGGGAGGCATCCTGATCCCTGGGATGAGCCTGCCCAGCACGCAGTACCAGCTTTCCTGCTTGCTGTGGGTGCTCTGATCAGGAGCTGCTTCTCCCCAAGCACGCAGAGAGCTGGCAAGGAGCACCCATGGGTTTGGCACTTGCAGGGTGGTACTTGTTTTTCCCACTGTGTGCTAAAGCAGTCTCCAAAGGATACTAAGACTGGGAAAAAGTATTTACATGAGAAATGAAGCAGATTTTTCCCACCACTGGAATATATTTAGGAACAGATTATTTCAATTATTATTTTTTCCCTCTAGTTCCTTGGTAAATGTATCATTGTGTTTATTATTGGATTTATAGTCTGGTCTTTGGGGGAGAAAAAGTACTTAGCAGCAGATCTCAATTTTAATGTAGGAGAGTCAATTCAGCTTAGAAGAATTCCCTTATGCCAAATGAGGCTGTGATGTTTATTGTCTCCTGAGAAATTTGCTCAAGTAATTTCATTAGTGCAATATTTCAGGGATAGCCGAGCTCAGGAAAATTAAAGAAGAAAAAAAATGAGATTGTGCTGCCTTCTTAGTTTAGCAAAGTTTGTGACTATTATCTAAGTCACATTTCCAAGTCTGAGGCCAGTTTTCATATATGGGAGGACTGAGTTTCCCAGGGATGCCAAGCTAGTGCATCCAGCTGCCAAAAAATGTTGGCATCAGGCAGGCCAGGCATAGTACCCCAAAATGACTTGGGTGCTAGACAGGCATCTACCTGCTTTGGAAGCATCAGAGCAATATCTCACTAATTGGACAAGTCTTTAAATTGGGTTGGTTGGCTGAGCAATAGGTCCCTGATTCCTGGCAGCCTCTTCGAGGAGGAGAAACCTCCCAAGCTCCCAAGTTGGCTCCCTGCAGAGTACCTGGAAGCAGCCCAAGTCTTTTCAGTGGTGGCCTCTCATTGTGGGTGCAGTGTGTCGTGGGGCCAGGACCTGGCTCCTCTTGGCAGTGATGGCCATGCGTGAGTGGCAGGAGCATCACTGAGGTTTGGTGGGCAGTGGGCTAGGGAGGATGGACCCCTCCCTGAGGTGAGGGACTGTGACTCGCGCCGTGCCACCTATGGCTGATTGCAGCCTTGCTGGCTAAGGGTAAGGAGCATGAAATAGGGGTGATAAACTATCAGTTGTCATCATTCACTGCAGACTTAATTAAAAATATGAAGGGGCTGTTCCTTCATCTTCCCTGACATAAGAAAGGTTTCTCAGCCTCTCTTTAATTCACCGCATTTGGTGGTGAATTAAAAATGGAAATAGAAATAATTTGCTGAGGATCTCAAGAAGATGAATGATTTGCTTCATGTGTTACATCTCCTCTTTCAGTCATGCCCTTCACGTTATTGCTACGTGCTGCTCGAGTGAGGTGAGTTAGGAAATCCTGCAGCTGGAGGGGAGACCTTAGGTTTGGTGCCAGGGCAGTGGCACCGACCTTGAGCTTGCATCTCAGGTGTGGTGCCAGGGCGTGCTGACCCTGGGGCAGGTGGCACCAACTTTGAGCTTGCATGTATGCAACCTTGGGGCTGCCCCCTTTCCTCTTGTAATTTGGGTAATTGTCACAGCTCTCTATTCTCTGTAGACAAGGACATTTTTGGAATTACGCTTGTGAAGTGTTTTATTCCTTGGTGATTGATAGATGAATACAACAAGCATCTGAGCAAATAAATTCACCCCTCCTGCTTTCCCTGCTCTACAGTCACTCAGAGGACGCAGGCTGTTGCATTAATCTGGAGGCAAGCAATCTGGTTGGTAATCTGTGCCAATAAAGGGTTTTGTCATCTCACAGTGCACAGAGGCTATGTTCAGTCTTGCTGTCAGCACTTGGGTATGCCCCATTTAGTTGCTGGAAGACAGCAGGGTTTTTTTTCCTTGCTGAGTTTAAAGCGATTTCTGTGTCCTAGAGGACTTGAGTGTGAGGAGGACTAAGGGCTTTTGAAGCTGATATGCACAGCATCTATTTCAGAGTGCAGAAGAAATCTCTTACACGTGCATGAAACTGCTAACAACAAGTTCTCATGTCCCCCAAACTAATCTTAAATTATGATAGATGCCTGCACTTGCTGTACTCTTATGGGAGCTGTAGGAATGCAGGGAGGAGCTGTGTGTGAACTGCCTGAGACCAGGTCTCCAGGTGAAAGCCCTGAATCTGAAGGCGATGGTGTCTGGGGAGGGCCTGGGTGATCTGCAGAGTCATGACGAGTGTCCCAAGCCCCTCCTGCAGAATACAGCTTTAGCATTTTGAAGATGCTAAACTGCCATGCACAGGCACAAGATGAGAAATGGAAATGCTGCTGATTTCTTTAATTTGTACATCTCACCAGCAGACATTTAACAACTGGATGAGTGATAGATGGAGTCTTTGCTTTGTGGTTTCCTTCCCTGTCCTGGAGAGAGGGCCATCAGCCATCCTGCAGTGTTCTTGCCAGGCACCGCATGTCTCGAGGGGAGGGTGGCAGACGGATGCTGATTATCCTCTGTCCTTAAGGGATCAGTAGCAGTTCTTCTTCCCTGGTCTAGAATGACAAACTGCCTGCTGAAATCACACCTCTGAATTAGCAATGCTTCTTCGCAGGGAATAGCAAATGAAGAGACCTTGACTACTCTTCTGGCTTTATAACATCACTAAAATTTCCTAAACAAGGCACAAACCATAACTTGAAAGCAAACACTGCACAAGGCTGCGATGCAGCAGCCTTTCTCTTCCAGTGAAGCCTGTAAAGGAAGCAGGGGGCCCTGCAGACCATCATGTCTGACTGTGGTATTCACCTTGTCTGTACGATGTCTCTGTGCCCGTTCAGGTAGACCGATAACTGTTCCTGGTTTCCTGCCACCAGCTATGAATGATGTGTCTGAAAGCGTGCTTCTCTTCTCAGACATGACCAGACTGCTGGTAAGCCTTTTCTTTTTAAAAAGAGGATTAGTTATTTATCAGACTTTTACCATAGAAATGTTCATACTAAAGTACAAAGACCCTATTCCCATCATTTTCACTGCCAGTTTTGCAGGCTCGGTTCTGAATCCAGGATGCAGGAGCCTGATTCTTCCTCCCAAGTGATGACAGTGTAGATAATCCCAGGGGCCAGGCTCCTGCCCTCTCCTTCCTTTGCCCAGCCGTTCCCCACACAGAGACACTTCACAGTGGCATGTGTGGGGGATGCACTGTACAGACCTCAGAGAAAGCTTAATTTTATCTTACTCTCCCTGCCACATATTCCTCACCTTGGCTTTTCTTATGCCTACCATCACTGCAGCTCCAGGATGAATATTTACCTTTTTGCAGCATTAGTCCTGTACTTGAGCACATTTTTTTTAGTACATCCTATTCCTTATTAGCACGTCAGCAACTGTATTACATCAGAGACCATAGATCTCAGTTACAGTCACTGTACTAAGATCTGTATAGAGCTATAGGAAGAAATAATCGCTGCCTTAAGGTAGCTCATGTCTGAGCACACAGGACATGGAAGTACAGAGGTAAAAGGACATGCTCGAGGTTGTACACAGGTACAGGGAAAGCCGGGATGAGTATTGGGTCTTCTGGTCCTTCTACATGCACTTCCTTTCTCTTTTTATCTCCTTTAATGTACCTTGCTCTCACGGTCACCTCTACCATTCCCAAACCACATTCTCCATTAGCTGGTTCCCCAGTCTGATTTCAGTCATCTGCTTCAGCCTTCCAGCTCTTTCTTTGTTTTTCTCTTTTTCTTGGTCGCAGACCTACCAGGAGCTTCAGGCTGATTCTAAAGGGTCAATGGAAGATAACTGATCAAAGCACGTCTCACGTCAGCTGTCCTACCTTTGTTGTGTGGAGGGGTCGGCACTGCTATGGCAAAACCGCTAGGCTGGAAGTTTCCAAAAGGAAGCAGGATTTGAGACTGGACTTCCCTAGCCTTTGATTCAACCACCTATGGTGACTTTGGGTTTAGTTATTCCCTGTATTTCACAGAGGGAGCTCAACTGCTCAACCTGAGTGCTACGGGGGTTCCCTTAGGCCCTGCAGTCTTTGCTGCTGAATTGATTCTCCAAGGAGCCCAGGCCACATTTGCACCTAGAAGATGGGTAAGAAGCCTCTGTTGTTAATGCCGTGGCCATAGATGTGGTTTCTGCTCTTTTGGCTGCCCTGGAAATGTATTTTTACTTGCAGCACAAGCTTAAGCAGAAACTATTCTATTTCTCTACACTCGCTAAACTGGTTTTTAAGCTGTTGCAATATGCCTATAGCTATTCTAGGTTCTTTACTAGACTTGAGGTGTGACTTTCAGCTATGTTAAAGCATCAATTTAAGCACTGATCTGCTGTGACTGTTACACTAAGGCCAAGTTATGCTGGCTTGATATCTGGAGGAAACTAGAAAAGTCTCTCAGTGCCCTCTGGCAGATCTCTGGAGTGGATTGGGGGACTGACAAGATGGCTGAGATATTCCAGCTCAGTGGGGTCAGGAGGACCATCTACATAACATCAGTGCTATTTGGGGCAGCTTCCATCAGTAGTGGACTTAGTACAGCGTGGATTGTCTTGCAAATATAAATTTAAGCCAGATGACATTTAAGTGACTTTTACATGAAAACAGTTGAGTGCTTTTAAGAGATAGAAGGTGTCAGAATACTCTCAGAGTGACCAAACTGGCTCAAAAGGGGCAAAGGGGTGTCTAAAAGCACAAGTCAAAGTAGAAAGTGAGGACGATATTTTTTAAAAGCCATTTTCCTTTCAGCAGCTGGGATGTGGGAGTCCAGCCTCATGGAAGATTCCTTCAGAAGTCTGTAGTTCCATGTGATTTCACCTGTAACCATTTTCTCCAACTCATAAATCCAAACATCTCATCATACTCCATTACTGGAGTGTCTGCTTCACAGGTTCCTTGGTGTTAAAACATGACCAAACTGAGCAACAAGAGCAAAACGTCTAGAAGTTCCTTGACAGCATCCCTCCAAGCTGCAGCCCATGTAGGATCACTGTTCTTTTGAGCTTCACCTGCCTGCTTCAACAGACAATCACTCCTTTCTCAGTGTGACCTTTTTATTAAAACTACCAGGAAGCCCTGAGGCTCCAGTTAGGATTGAGTCCTCCTGTGTGTATAAACAGTTCAAGAAAAATGCAACGCAAAGGTTACTAAGAGGCTTGCAGAGACTTTGCTAAACAGGTGGCCATGTCATGGTTTCCTATTTAATAAACAGAGCTAGTCTGGAAATCATCCAAGAGGCAAGAGGTGTTTGACATTCTTATTTTCATTATTGCATTTAAAGTTTTAACTGTTTCTTAGCACTGTAGAATACAACCATGAGCTTCTTGAACATCAGTGACAGCACGGTGTTATTAAGCAGACTTTCTTTCCCAGCACCTCTTAGGATTGAGTGCTCCTCCAGGCCTGTGCCTTCCATGTAGGAAACGGATCAGGGAGGAGATTCTCCATGAAGTATTAAAGAACAGGAATGAATGATCAAGGTCCTGAAGATGCCTGGCAAAGTCAAGGAGCTCAAATCAGACATCTAGGAAGAGGTATGAAGGGGGACCTTGCTAGTATAGGCAACATATAAACCCAGAGTGGACAAACTACCTCAGACAACTGCTTTGCTGCTGGAGTGGGGAGAGACGTCTATTGAAAATAAAATACGCAACTCCAGAGAGACAGAGGCATTGCAAATGGCCCCAAACCAAGGCAGTGATTAAAGCAGCATTAATTTTATTTATTTAGTAACCTATACAGGGGAAGAAAATCTGGGGTCAGAATGAGACACGGACTTTCAGTAATGCTCTCAGCAGAACAGATGCATAAAGCCCATCAGCAGTGAAGGAAATCGGCTGTCTAACCCAAGTAATGGAAATTGTGTGCTGACTCTGCTCTCTTCCACCATAGTAACTCTGAATCCTGCTTCTTTGGTTGCTGTTGGTAAATAAAATGGGTTTTGTTTCTACCAGGACCATGCAGGGAAGAAAAAAAGTCATCTTCCAGATTTTCTGCAGCTGCAGATCCATAAAAGCCCACTCTGGACCTCTTGTAAAAGGCCAGTAGCATGATGAAGTTGGGGATAGAGGGAAAGGAGGAGCCAGGCTGCATCTGGACAGATGTATGGAGCATCAGCCAGTGTCCAAGGGATTGTATTTACATAGTTCATCTTTGCGCCCTGCTGAGGCAGGATTATGTGCTTCCTTGTGTTTTCAGGAACACCTACCATTGTGCTGTCCTGCTGTGACTAAGGATGTGAGCCTCCAGGCCAGGAATAAAATTGCACCTTTAATTTTAACTAGACATAACAGGTTCCCTTCTTCTTTTGGTAAAACTGGTCCTTCCTTGAGGGCTACTTGAATTTACTCTCACCTTCCAGTGATTTTAATGTGGGCAAGAGTTACACTAGGAAAGGAGGACAGCAGTGAGATATCATCAGAGCCTTTACTGGCCCAAGATGTTTTCCCTCAGTAAAACTGTGTGCCTCTAGAGCCTGAATCTATTTGTGACAGGTCTGGTCCTGCAGTCTGCACAGTGTCTCTTCCTGAGGACATCAGAGCCAGCTCTGCAGGCAGCCACCCTGCCTTGTCCTGCCTGTCACGCTTGGCGTGCAAACATGCTCATGTGTGAGGAGCACGTCTGACTTGGGCTCTAAAACCTCCTGGACAGAGGAGCTCTTACACTGTGTATAGTCTAAAGCTGGAATTGCTGCTGGCTGGTACCACACAAAGCAGCCATGGGGGGGATTCAAAACTGCATTTCAGTGATTAGGAGAGGAGTCTCCAAGGAGGTGACAGGCTTTGAGCACCATCAAGTCATGCTTCTTTGCTCAGTAGTTTGCATCTGCGTGTCCTGGGATACAAGGAGGAGGACTGCCTGTCACTTCAGGGTGGATGTGGTTAGCTGCAATGTAAGAGTCAGTAAAACACATGGTGTTGATGCTCCAGTGCTAGGTAATTCTGATTTGTCACACGTTCTGCTGGATGAATAAATCCTTAATGAGGGTTTTTCTGAAAGCTGGAAGGGTGGTGTTTCATGCAGCTCTGGCAGTTTGGAGGCATGTTCAGTTCTGTCCATCAGGTATTGTGTAAATGAGAAGCAGCCATGTTGGTTAGGACAGACTTGTTATCCCTACTGTGTTGACAGTCATGTGAGTAGCAAACACAATCATAGTAAATCAAGAAATTACTGTGAAAGTGGCAATTCAGACACCTGAATATGGCTGGGAAATTGCTTACTGATTTTTTTTCTAGTTTATAAACCTGGAAATGAGACTCTAGTAGGAATATGTGTTAGGAACTGGGACCTCACTGAACTCAGTGCAGTAATATAAGGTAAGAGAGGGCCTTTAGCCCCCAGAACTTTCCTAGTCCAAGTGGAAGAAGTGAACTCAGGGAGGGTGGAACAGGAGCTATGGAAGGAGAAAATTATAATTGTGAGCATTGTGATTTGTAAGTCTAGTGGTCCTGCAGAAAAAGCTTTTTGCAATAAAGGGTCTGAAAGAGGGCAATGTGTTTGTTTTGTGGACGTGTACGAGCAACTTCTCCCAAACACAAGGAATAGTAGGGGGGAAGGGGCAACTGCAATCATTAGAGCAGATCACTGTCATGGAGTGAGGTTCTGCAGAACTGTGTAGAGAAAGATCATGTTTGACAAGCAAGAAGGAAGTCAATGCCAGTGTGTTAGTGGTATAGGTGTAAAACAACCATCTCAATGACAATTTTGGTTAGGTGGAGCGAAGTTCTGGGACCTGAGCTGTGGGCCCTGAGTTGGAGTTGACCTGTGGGTGAGTCATAATGTAGCAGAATGTTTTGTTTTTCCTATTGGCTTCATGTTCCAGAGGCAGAACCTGGCCCGCCTGTGGCTCTGCCCTCACCCAAGTGGTTGTGGTTGGGGTGGTGGGCACAGCGGAGGAGCTGGGCCCACAGGAACCTGTGGCAGGACTGTCTGAAAGAAGACTTCCAAGGGGATGTTGCTGAGTTCAGCACTGGCCTGCGGGATCAGGCAACTAATGGCAGCACAAAATTATGATGGCTGAACCAGCACAACATAGAGATAGAGTCTGTGCACTAAATGAGCTCATGCTGAAAGAATTTGCAGGATTCAAGCACAATCTGATTATGAGAACCCAGGAAGAGTATAAAATGACAAATTATGACCATTTAGAGGGGTGACAGTTCCAATGGGCCTTTTTATCTTCAGACAAAAGGAAAGGCGGTATCTAAGCAGGCTTGGCAAGGGAAGAGTCTATACAGCACTTTGTCCAACACATCTCTAGGAAGAGAAGCCAGTCAGGTAACACTTTACAAAAGTTCCTTCATTGACAGCACAACTGGGAGACATAGATGAGTGTCCACTGCTCAGCAGTAGGATTGGATCAAGTATCAAGTTATGTAGACATTGTATCTTCATTTCAGATCTAATGTGAAATTGCAACTTTGGCCTGGAGCTCACAGACCTGCCAGCTGACTGGTGGTATCCAGACCTGTGTAAGTCTTCTCATCTCTATGGGAAATCAAAAGTGACTTGCCTGAACACAGCTTGCAGTGTGAAAGGGTTTATGATGGATGATGTTACAATTACTTCTTGTGATTTATCAGTTAACGATCTTCAAACTAACTTTGATCTACACTGATTTATCTATAGTGCTCACTTTAGACCATAATGTCCTGCAACACCAGGAGTCATAAACACACTCGCTTAAGTGAAAAGCATTTCTGAAGCATGTTGAACCAACATGGTGATCTTTACCAGCCAGAACTGATCATTTCACAACAAAGAAAGAGTCATCTCGATGGGGCATTCAGTTATGCTACCTTCTTTTAATTCTTTCACATTTGTGTACTATGTATTAGCCTTTCTGTGATTTTGCTTGGAGTTCATGCAAGATTACGGCTTCTTGGCCACCTGCTTATTTTGGCCATCTATTTATTTCTTTCCAGCCCTCTGGAACACTCATAGCATTCCAAGCTTTCTCAGAAGTCAGCACTAATGGATGTTAATAGGTGTCAGGGAAATGGAATAGTAACCAATGCCTGTGAATACCTCTCTGCAGCCAAATTATTCTGCTGTGAGACCCACAATGATCAGGCACAGTGAAAAGCACTGTTAGCAAGGTTTCATTCTACAGACCCTTGTGCAAGAGAGACCCTCTAAGGCTCATGGACTTCACAGCTGTCCCTTGGTTTGGGGCATTAGTGATCAATGCCAATACCAGCTTTCTCTAGGCAGTTTTTCTAAGCTTTCATTTTTTTCTGGCAACTCTAGTTTAACAACTTGATAAGGGTGCTTGTGTTCCAAGTTTGACATTTATTTTCCATGAAAGTCTCCCTGAAAAATCAATATTATTTCTTCCAAGCAGCCTGTGGCTGAATTTTGGGAGATTTGTTGACCATTACTTTCAGGGAAGACTTTGACTCAGCTGATGGCTGAGACAATTGCTGCCATTTGATTGCCCACAACTTTAGTTAGGCTGAGATTCTGGCATAAGATTTGACCATAATGAGGGGCATCTCTTTAGTGTTAAGAGCCTAGGGCACAGTGGAAGAGACTTCAGGAGTGAACTACCTCCCTTGTACAGGCCCCTGGTAAACAGCTGACCTGGCCATCCTAGTCGAGCTCTTCAAAAACCCCAGGCTAGCCCTGCATATACAGCTATAAACATTGCAAAGGCTGAGAACTGGATGTGTCTATGAAGCAAATAACTTATAGCTTGGCTCGCCACAAGTAGTCAAGACCTTCTGTGCCCTTAGCACTTCTGTTGTTTTGATACAACTGCATTGGGGGTGGAGACTGTGCAGCAACAGGGAATGGCTGAACCCAAAAGGACTCCCTGTACTTTACTAAAAATAGTGTCATTTAAAAAAAAACACCAACTTTTGCAGTTCTGCTAGGGGAATGATAGGACAACTTGCTGAGATGTATTCAAAATGTGAGCTTTGCAATGGCACTGGAGGGACAGAAGAGATGTTGTTTCCAGCTGCAGTAGATCCAGTATCAAAACAAACACTTGGTGTAAGTAATGTGAGATGCCTTTACATCCCATGTGAAGAAGAATCAGAGTGGTTTGGGTTGGAAGCAACCTTAAAGATCATCTAGTTCCAACCCCCCTGCCATGGGCAGGAACACCTCCCACTAGACCAGGTTGCACAAAGCCCCATCCAACCTGGCTTTGAACACTTCCAAGGATGGGGCATTCTCAACTTCTCTGAGCGACCTGTTCCAGTGACTCAGCACTCTCACGTTGATAACAATAGAAATACTCACGTTCAGCCTTCAGAATAATTAACACTGATTGTTGGCTTTCTTACAATAGCACCTTGCCAGTGCTGCAAGGTGTGCATGAAATCTGGCAGCAGTGCTGAGGAATGCTCAGGACCACAGAGAAAAAGCTGCAAGACCTAAAGGCCATTGGCAATATTCCCAGTGAAGGTACCTGGAGGACTTTGGCTCCAGTCTCTCAAATCTGCAGCTATTCATTGGATGTTTTCAGCTGAATCACGGTGCGTTCTCTAGAAAAGCAGATTGACTTCACAAAATCCAGTCTGAAAGAACTGAAATGGTTGTAAGAAGCTGAAGGTGATGGAGGCAAAAGACCCCTTTGGACAGACAGATTAGGGTAGGTATTTTGTTGCAGAGAGGAAGAAGAGGTGGAAACACTGATTAACTGGGACTAAAAATAAGGACAGACACCAGTTCTCAACTAAATGAATATAGAGGACAACAGCTCATGCAATTACATATCCTAATGAGGGACAGAACTGGAGAATGAGTATGATCTATAAATACAGAAGGAAAAATTATTTTGGTTTGAAAAGTTCAGAAATCAAGCACCAAAATACAGAGCTAAGATCATATTTAATTATTAGTAGTACTTAGAATATATTGGAGAGCCTTGTCTCCATTTCTATATTCATTTAATAATTTGCATAGCATAGCACAAACCAGAGGTGTTTATGGAATCCTTGAATGTAGTAAATTATGAGGCAGTGCCAATTTATCTTGATTAAATTGAGATGAAGTCTAGGTACACAGGACCAAAGGGAACCAACTCGCTGCTTTTGGCACTGTCCTGTAATGTCCTGATTTCAGCTGAAACATCTTAGCTGGCTGAAATACAGCCCTGAATGTTCCACAGGTCTGCAAGAGGGTGTTGTGCTTCCAGTCCCCTTTTCCCCTGTGGCTTTCTGTCTTAAACAAGGTTGGATTTTGGTGCAGGGTATTAAATATGTGTAGCATCTCAGTGCAATTAGGGAAACTGCCCATATATTTTCTTATGCATTATGACGAAGTTAATTGCATTTCAGGTTGCTTCATTTTGTCTTTCTTAAAGGATAAACGCAGCTCATTGTGGTTCATGCTCCAGCGTAAATCAGGATTTTTATGAATGTGACCAAGATATCTTCTCAGTCACTTAAGAGCAGAGGTTAGTGTCTCTCAAACTCACTGAAGATATGGGCATGTTTTCAAAGCTCAAGATACAAGCCACTATTTAGCCAGACATTTTTTAATCTATCATTTTTGCTGCCTTCCTCAACTATAAAAAGAAGCAGAAAATAAAATAACAGCAGTTCTCTTTTCACAGTGAACCCTTGTCCATAACGTATGCATGACTTAATGATTATTCCTTCTTTGGCTTAATTCTTCTAACTTTTGGCACACCCATGGTATGAAGTCTTCCCAGATTTCAAATTCTTTTTCCAGATGTATATATTCTCCAATAATTAGCAGAGCTGCCCTCAGCTAGAGGGAGAGGCAAAATAAGGATGCACTCAGCAAATAACCATTGCTCTAAGGTAAGGTTACTTGCCCAAGTAAGGAGATGAGGAGAACTGAAGCTGCTTGGTGCTCTAAGTATAGTGGAAAATTTTGGTGTCTTACTGAAATGTCTGTGAGAAGTAATAACGCATGTTCAGGAGTTCTGTTGTGTCTTTTAAGCAGTGTCCTAGGTAGCTGCACACATGAATTATTTTGACTTTACTTCTCCACAGTCCTGCCTACACACTTAATTTGGTGCATTGCAAGTAGGTGCTAACAGTGTCATGTGAGAAGTCTTTGCAGGAAAGGCTTCAGAACACTGCAGCTTAACAGAGTGCCCCAAATTAATTTCATTATTATTTGTCTATAGAGAAAGAGGCAATTGCAACAGGCAGGGTTTTACAGATGTCCTCTGGCTTCCTGCAGACACAGAGTCACTTTTGGAGGGTTCTCACCTCAAGGTATTAAAGAAGTTCTGTATTGAGATTTGCTTTCTGCATGGAGTAAATCTCTCATTTTGATCAAATGCAGACTTCTGGAAAAGAATCTGCATGTTTTCTAGTTAAGGTTGAGGACAGACTTTTCAGGAGTGCCTAAACAAAGGTGCTGTGAATCTGATTTACAAAGGTGTTAAGCTGGTTAAAATTATGGAGGGATGGTTACTGGGAGTTACAGAAATGCGAAGGTACCTCATTCTCCTTGCAGCCACACTTACTGGGGTTTTTGTCTTTTCCTGCTGTTCTCACTAACTGCTTCTCTGAACCTTGAAGCAATTAAATACTTTTTGCATAACAAGCCCAAAGATACATGGGCATGGCTGCAAATTTAGCCAGATAGGCTGCTTCTCTGAAGAACAGCCTCCTACACCTTGTCTCAGAGGCAGTATTTGCTGAGAAATGTCTCAGTGAGTGGAGTTCACAGGCTTCATAGAGCTCGAATATCACTCAGATGGTTTCCTCCTGATTGTTTATTTCTTTGGAGGTTGCTGGGTTCTGTTTGTCACTCTATGGGCAACCCTATTTACCATGGGAGATCTTCACTGCATAAAGACTTCATTGCAAAGCAAAGCGCAATCGTTCCTACACTGTTCCACTGTTTCTCACTGGAATATTACTTTTAATGCCCTTAAAAGCATTGATGTCTCAAGTAGATATTTTATATAAGTGTTTTGTATCATCTGGTGGGAGTTAATTTCACCCACTAGATAATACTTCATATTTAAAAGTGCTGATCTATAGAATGCTGCTTACTAAGCAAGCGAGCAGAGGTGGAAAGCTGCTTGAGATAGCAAGGTATATCCATGCCATCTACAGGTAGAAGAATGAAGCTGAGAATGTGCAACTTTGTCATCTGTGCTGCCCAGGCTTGGTTTCTTGGATGCCTCTACGGTGACAATTTGCTCTGCTGTGCACAGCAGCAACCAGCAAGGAAGGGGTGAGGGCAATCCATCCGTCCCCATCAGTCCATCTCTGGCGGAGTTGGTGTAGTCAGCAGGGAACCAGCGAGTTTGTGGTATATGGCTGTAAAGTTTACGTTCCTCTGTCACGTCTGCAGGAGACGTGGGGGATGCCCAGTTGTGGCTGCCATGGTGCCCCTCCGTGGTACAGAAGAGCATGAAAAAAGTAATTCAAAATAGGCTGCTGCAACACAAGTGCTAATAAGATGTTTTATGAGAAGTGAAGAAGCGGGGAAAAAAGTCAGTGGGCCCAATGGCTTGTCAGGCAAGAGAGAACTTTTTAATTGACTGTCAAACCATAACCTTGGACACCTAAGGAAAAGAGGCAGCAGCATGTCTGTCAGCACAGATAGGCATCAATCTTCCTTGGTTAGACAGCAACATGATTACTTCTGGGATAAAGTCAACAACCTGGAAGTGCAGAAAGCTGATCTGGCCTGTTACAAAGGGAGGGAGAAGGTGGGATATACCACTCACATCCTCCCCTTGTTCATTCAAGCTGTTTCATTTGAATAGATTGCTTACAACTGTTTTTAATTAGTGTGATTAAAACCTGAATCTCTGTTTTGAAAGATTTACTTTCACTTTGTTATGGCCTGTTCCAAAATAAGGTCAAACTGGAGATGATGTGTCACAGGAGCCTTCCTATGAGCCTTATAAAGGGCAACTTCACTCTGCTGTGCTAGATGGTTCTGCCACCCTAAGACACATGACAAAACATTGTTCCTGCTCTGCTCTGCAGCTCTGTGGAGTCATGGACTTTGTCCAGGATTTCTTGCCCATGTAAATGCATGTCCAGAACAAGCTGTTGCTTCTTGGAGGGAGCATTAAGCATCCTTCCTTAACTGCTTCTCCAGTTAATTGCATCTCTTTGTGGTGGTTCTAGCAAACCCAGCATGATGCACATCTCCTGCTGTGCTCTGAAGAGGCACATCTTCAGGAGGGACAGGTAAAATGTTATCACTTGAGAACTCATCCGATGTGTTCTTTATGCTGTATTTCTAGCTGTGAACTCAAATGCTCTGATGGCAGTAAATGCAGGTCAGGAGAAGTCATAAACAAGGGGCAGTCCAGAGGCACCCCGCCCTGCTTCACTCTTTGACAAACATTATGAGTAGAGTTGTGTCAATGATTGGTTATTATTTTTGCTGATGGATGACCTGGCCAGTTACAAACGTTGATATCTTTTCTGTTGTTGATGAAATGGAAACCCTCAAAAAATTAACTTTGCATCAAATTAAGTGCTCTTATTACCGGTGCCAGTAGTTTTGGTTGATCCAACACTGTTGGGTTTAGCTTTGCTTTTTGTCACCCTACTCAAAATGAGCAAAATGCTCCAGGTAAACTACTGCAGCTCTTTTTAAAAGGGAAAATGTCTTGAGCTGTTAAAAAAATTTGAACAGACTGGAATAGATCTTATATAGAGAGATGTATGGTATAGTGACTGTGTGACATGATGAGATTTCTACTGTTGTCATTCTGCCTAGAAAAAAAGAGGACTGTTCCTTGCAACTGGAAAGCAGCTATGGATGAGCATGGTCTCTGTCCTCTTCACTTTGGTTCTGCAACCTGTTCTTGGTTTTGGAGCATCTCTGCATTTCCCATGGCAAGGGCCATGGGAATGAGGTGCATGTTCTAAATGAGGTTATGTCAAGACACTGTGATTTTTGACCATAACATTGCAGTTTTGTCTCAACTTCTTTGTACTACTTATCCTAATGTCATCCACTGTTATCTGGGAGGAGAAAGGAGACCTTAACTTACAGCTCAACTTCTATTAATTGCATTTCCTTTTAACACACCTGCATGAAACTTTTGCTAGTTGTTCTGCAGAAGTTTAGGGGAGGTAATCAACAATACCATGGCCTGTTGTACCGCACATTTCAAACAATTCACATGACATTTTCTGAATTAAAAATAATTAGTAGAGTAAATGATCAAAGTGGTTTGTCAAAGGGCAAACATCTGTGCTGACTGAAAAGCTTTGAAAGCACCAGCCTATTAACACCCATTAAATCGATGATATATGGGACTGTGCTAGGGAGCAGCCTTTGTGGGCGTTCTCCAAACAACTTGAGGTATGTTAATTTTCTCCTTGAAGTGCTGACAATCAGTTCAAAAGCCCTTTGGTGTATTTTACCTCCTTGATTCCCACTCATTCTGCTTTCAGAAGCACAGCACCTTGGCTGGAGGCTCCTATGTGCACAGGTAGTGCCTCCGAAGACAGGGTGCAAGCATGTAAATGGGTACATGAGCACCCTCTACCTGGGACCCTGAGACTCCATCTCATGGGTTCTACCAGGCAACTTCTGACTATTCAAGCACATCTTCAGGTGTTTTCCAAGTTGCTGATGGAAAGGTGAGGTGAATGGTTGTAGACAGCAATCATCAGTGACAGAGGGATTTAGCAGATCTCAGGCAGACCTCTGTGTCTCGGTCCTGCCTTGTTTGCTGTCCACTCACTGACCAAATGCAAATTAATACAGATGCAAAAGCTTATCCCCAGCCAGTGTACATGTTGATGGGTATGTTTCAGGTGGTGTACGAGGAGTGTGGTGAGATATTGCAACAGAGGAGTGATTTTGCAAATTATTCCTGGCTTGTAAGAGATCTGGGAGCAACATGTGAGCACATTTCATCCTTGTGTGGCCCATCAGGATGAAAGCCTGAGTTTTTTTAATTTATCTATTCAGAGGACCCACAATGCCACACAGATCTCAGCATGGACTGCTGAAGTGCCTGGGGGTGGGAAGGCAGGAACCAAGTGGACAGGGAGGAGCAGGAGGAGATTGGAGGATACCGCTGCTGGGCATACAGCGCTGGCTCACTGCAGCTTATGGAACAACTGTGTTTAGAGAGTGTCCTGGTAGCTTTGTGACTTGCATGTATAGCACAGTTCCTCTTTCACACTGGTTGTCTGTGTGGTTGTTGGTTTTTTTGGGTTTTTTGTGTTTGTTTTTTTTTTTTTTTAGCACCGATTTGAAATTTAATTGGAAATTGTATGTGGATTTTAAAGGGATGGAAGAAGTCTACTTTGCCATGGCTGGGAGAAAAACACATCTTACAAATTTCCACAAAGGCTGGTGTGGAGATCCCAAATGGGGAGTATCGATGTCTACTCTGTGAGCTGTAGACAGAGCGATTCAGCTGCTGGGGCTAAAGTCTGCTAAAGTTAGGAGAAAATTGATCTCTTGAACATGGGTGTATATTGTCCCACGGCAATGTTTCTATAAAAAAAATACATATGAAGACTTTTTCATCCCTTTCTTCAATACTCAGCTGATTTTTTTTCCCCAGTTCAGGAAGTGCTTGCCCTTGCAACAAACCCCGGGACTGGGCTACAGCATTTCTATAACGCCATTTTACTGCAGGAGAAGTGGGTTGCAGGGAGCCCGCAGGACTCATCTATGAGAGTGTTCAGCTATGGAGGAGAGATGTGAGCCATGGTGACCAAAACTCAAGGCTAGTCCCTTAACCCTTGACCAGTCTGCCTGCCTTTAAGTTGATTTATGTGTAGGATTTCACTTCTTCATCATAGTGTATACCGTAAGTCATCCAGACGCATTCTGCATTAACAGCAATAACATGTACAGAATATATGGGTGCTTACAATCCAGGTTTAAAGGCACATTGCCACAAAACAGGGTGCATTGCTTGGATGCAAACAATTATTTTTTGCAACCTATGAGGATGTCTGTTTTAAGATCCACATCCAATTTAAAATATTTTTAGTATTCATGGTAGAGAGACCATATCCAGCCCCTTCTGGAAAACTGGGCTTTCTATCCTTTGGTGTTAAAGGATCTAGTTACAAAAGGAGGGTCCTTGTAGTCAGGCTGGGAAGTCTGCTGGTAAATTCAGTGGAACAAGCTGGGGTGCTTTGGTTTAAAGTTAAAGTCAAAAGTGCAGTCTACTGCTGAAGCCCAGTTTGGGTACTCCTGTCCACAGCAGTTAGTCCTGCTCACTCAGATGACTGAAAATGAGTTATTCTTGATATACACCTCAGCTACTAAGAGGTTCAGAGAGCAAATGTCCAATACAGAAACCAATAGGAAAACACAGCTTTAGCCTGAAAGCTAAAGACATTCTTATTCTATCTGCTCAGCTCCTTCTCCACTCTACATAAAAATTCACATCAGCCCTTTAAATTTAAGCAAATTAAGGGCACACACTGAACTACTTGTTATTAATATCTCAGCACTATTTTCTAATTCCCAATTCATGCTTGAAATGGATTAAAACTGCTAATCCTTGACAAGGCAGCAAAATTTGATGCTAATTTATTGATGTGCTCTTTTGAGAAACTTTGGGTTTCTTGTCTATAAATTAAATTTAAACTGAGCATTCAAGGTCCTTCCTAATTTAGAGAGTAGAGATCTGTGTGCTGAAACATCACATGTCCTTGAGCTTACTGTTTGCTGTGGCTGTGGAGAGGTTGCCTTGTTTACCAGAAGAGATGTGCTTGTGCCTTGATAGCTGTCTCCTGTGGTCAGCTGTGCCACTGGCTTCTCCATCTCACACCACCGGCGTTGTCTCAGTTCACCTTGAAGAGTGCTCCAACCTCTTCTCTTCCACTGAGCTTTTTGCTCCTGTCGCAAGCTCCGGCATTGCTTGGTACCAAAGATGGTTTTTAATGAGCTGTCCCAGATGTGGGATGTCTATGCTGAGCCTGGGAGAGGCTCTGTTGTTCTGCAGGGAATTGTTTTAGAGTCCTTGCACATTTTTCATTACCTTGGAGCCTTATTTCCATCTCAGTCCTGGACGTTTGTTAGTAACATGCTCCTTTACCAAAGGAAGTTGATCATTTTCAGGATATTGCAATTATGTGGCAATTGTTGCTTTCCTTGGTTGTTGTTTTCTTGCCTGGGAAGAAGTAAACTCTGGGGAAGCTTAGAAAAAGCCTGTCACAGGAACCTGTGCTCTGTGACTTCCTCACACAGAGCAGAGCTGCCCTTTTCTGCAACAAGCCTTTTCCAAACACACAGCCACCTTGACAACTCTCAGAAAGAGAACAGGAATAGCGTGTGTGTCCATGCCAGACTCCTGAGACACACCGGCTGCTGGGGCAGGATGCCATGGGAGGAGGCAGCTCGCCTGTGCTTGGGCCAAGTAATTTGAAATCCAGGAAAAGCAGCTCACAACATCATATTGCCTGTGGCTGATGCTATAGTGAAGCCTGCATGAGCACTGAGGCATTAATATAAGGTTCCTTTGGGTAGTTTGTTTTCTTGTCCTCTCAGTGTTTTTTGAGGGCTTGACTTTTCTGTCCTGTGTTAGGTCAAAAACTTTGAATTTTTAAAGTGATTTCATCCCAACGCAGCCTCCCCCACCCTGTCTGTCATTCCAGAGATTTCTGGTTTGGAAACGGCCAAACAAAATGTTTTGTCAGTTTTAAAAACACCTCATAGTTTGACAAATTAATTGAAATAAAACTTTTCCTGAAGAATACTTTAAAAATGGCAATTATCACCTCAGACATTTCTGGGAAATTGACAGCAAGTTTTATCAAAGTCTAAATGACTGTGCAATTAAAAAAGGCAATTGCTATTGAACCCCAACAAAACTTTCTGACAAACCGACTGCTCTAACAGTGTTCTTGCCAGCTCTGAAAAATGCCCTTTATTTAAGACAACCTGCACTTCCAGACATCATGATAGGAAGTAACTGTCTTGATGTGGATATATTTTTAAAACTGAGAGAGACATGGAAGTGGAAAGGGACTGGAATCCTGTGTCAGAAGAGGATGCAGCAACGCTGCTGCTCTCCCGCCAGAGCAGGCGCTACCAAAGCAGTGCGTGTTTAATGTATACATTAATATGACTGGGAAATGGGGCAGCTCTCCTTCTGAGTCTTTCAAGGTCCCAAGTGCCAAGTTTTTCCTCAGGTATTTGCAATGAAACACTGATTTTCACAAATGCTAGGCCAGGTATGTCACCTGCAGCCACCGCACCTCCCTCCCCATGACCCTTTGCCTCCCAGGGCTCCTTCCTGGTGCCTATGGTAAGAACCAGTCTGGATCTTGCTTCCCAGCATGGCTTGGCTCTTCTCTGGATGCTGCTGCCTGGACTCACCCCTGAGCTCATTACATCAGGTATTTCCTTTATGTTTTTGCACAAAAAAGTGGTGTTTGTCCTGCTGGATCTTTTTTGCTGGGTCAGAATTATCAGCGTGCTTTGGGGAAAAACACACTTGGGCTTATCTGTCCTTCTGTCTGTCCATAAACACTTGTGGAGTAAGGAGAACACACATACATGCCAGTGAACAAATACTCACCAGCGCATGTCTCTTTATTGCGATTTCTGTGGCACTGCTGTGAAGAACTTCTCTGCCTGCCTGACCTTAAAGGTTTATCAATTAGCCCAATAAAATTTTGGAAATTCAGGGGAGAGTGAAACTTGTAATTCTGAGTCTGGGTTGGCGGGGTTGGTAACTGGTGAAAGTAATGCTTGCCGAGGGCTCTTCTGATGGGGCACCTCAGCTGTTATGGGATTTAATTGCAGAGATTTTCCATCCAAACACATTCCCACCTGTATCGCGCACAGCGTTAGCTTTGCTGGGTTTCCTGAAACTCTTTGTCCTCTTACCAGGCAATAGCCTTTAAATGAAAAAAGCAAATGTTGTCTCTGAGTCTGGATATCACAGGGATGGGAAGGAGTATTGAGAGGCGATCCCTGAATTTTCTCAATATAGTGTTTGCTTCACTGCTAATAAAGCTGCATGCCAGAAAGAGGACAAGACTAGACCTGCCTGGCATTCAAGTCTGGTTTTCGCAGCAGGCAGGGCTGGCTCCCGTTTAGCACTGCTGAAAATTCTCTGAGAAAAAGCCAGTGGCTAAGACACGTAATGTTAAGTACAGATAACATCGACTGAAATACCTGGAGGAGGCTGGCAGTAGCTGCAGTCTGTAGAATCCAAAGGGACTTGTCTCAGTGGCATTAATTTTTAATGCTTTAATCAGGATAAAATCCCTCTACAGAGTCTTAAGGGGAGTAGGAGAAGTCTGTTTAATTTTTTGAATATAACCTGAAGGAGAAAGCAATAATTTCAGCAATCTCTAGTGATGGCAACTTTCTTAATTGAACAGCAGGAAAAACAAACTCCTCATTTTTACCCAAACCATTTAAAAGTCAGCTGAAGCCATGCAGAGAGCAGCAATTCCATTATCTTTTTAATCTGTTCTGTAGGATTTAAATCTCTTGCATGCTCCATTTTTTTTCAGGTGAGACTTTATGCTGCCCTGATAGAAACTTCCTTGCTAAAGCTGAAGGGATTTTGCCCAGGAAGAGGCAGGTTTCTGCCCTTCCCTGCTGCTACTGTTTGTGTAGAGAGGACCTGCACAGCGTGGGAAGGGGAGTGGTGGTGGAGGACCTGCTGCATTCCTCTGCACCCCCAGGAGCTCTTCATCCTGCTCTGAAAAAATCCTTCCTTGCCAGAACATAATAGTGTGCTAATAACCTTTCAAAACCTGGAGCTGTATTCTACAGGTGTGCCAGGCATATGGCTTCTCCCCTATTAGCAATGCAAATTTAATCAACCAGAATAATATTCAAACGGTTGGCTCAGCACGAGCCAACAACCAACAAGCAGTTGTCACTTTTCCCCGCTTTTGACAAACATAAGAAAGATCTTTGATTAAAACTTCAATTCTCCTTAAAGTAGATATTCCTTTGAATGAAAGCAAGGAAGGTCCTCAAGAAGATCTATTGCATTTCCACTGTCACTTCCCAAGAAATCTGCTTTTTATGTCCAGATCTCAGCAATATCAGACAGAAAAATCTGTTACTTTCCAAATGAAAAGCAATCCCTGTCACTAAACATGCTGTAATTCAGCAAAGTGACAAAGTTCAGGTTGATCTGCATATTTTCCCATTTGGGATTTTTATTGCATTTCAATTTAATTTCATAGCACGATGCTGTCTGTTGTTGCCTGGCTCTTGCTAATAGCCTCAATATGCTGTTTGTCTCCTCTTCTGTCTGTCAAGCAGTGCCAGGTCACTGGGTTTATAGACTTCACCGCAGAGCAGAAGTCTGGAGTGTTTTAATGCCCTCCTCGCTGCAGCAGCACAACCTTGATAATCCTGGTGGCACTCCTGGGAGAGGTCAGTGGGGTCACGTTTAATGGCCAGGGCAAAGGAGGCAGGGACTCATCAAGCCAGGACCTGACTCCAGGGTGCTGTGCCCAGTTTGCTTGTTGGCACAAGGAGGTCTTTCTGGTGATTTTCAGAAGATGCTGGTGTTTGGAGTTTTGAATCTTATGGGGATGGTGAAAGAAGGGCAAGGACAGAACACAGAAATGAGGGTCTGGGCACAGATTGGTCTCTGAAAAGCCACAGGTTAAAACATGCCGAGAGCTGTTTAGGGACGGCCCATAAATCTGAGTGATACTCTACAGACTAAGAGAAGACCCATTTCTTTTTTCTCTTGGTGGTACATTCTCAAGCAGGGCCTTACAGAGAGATGACAGGATGCTGGCACTGAAAATGGACTTGTGCAGAGAAGTGCCCCTGCGCTGGGTCATATCACAAGTACCACAAATGAACCAGGAGACTACCTTCACTGCCCCCTTCCCAGTTTAACAGCATCCCACACTGCTGGAAGGGGATGACCTTGTTCCTCTGGGTGTTTGGGGGAGCTTCGCAGTGTTTCCAGGCCAGCATGGGTCCTCCTGACAACCAGGGGGCTGGCACTGACCACACGTTGCTGATGAAACTGCTTTTAGCTGCAGCATAAATACTGATTTTGATTGGCTGACACCAGATCTGACCTGATGGCACTTTGCTGGAGTTCATTGATGCTGGTGATGACAAGATCTGGTCCTGTAGCCTGCCTCCAAAATAGCTGTATCCACATTCTGTGATAGGTAAACCTGCTTCTCTTTTCTGTTTGCTTATGAAATGCACAAGGTGCTGCACGCCAGGGCTGCTGCCTCTTGTTATCTGGACGGTTAGAGGGAACTATAGTGTCATCTAGTCAAGTAATTGTGGAAAGGCTGCGAGACTCCACTTAAAAGCTCAGATAATTGTGGTCACTTTGTTTTTTCATTTACTTAGTGAAAGAAAATGAAATTACCACAGCAGATAATTATGGTAGTAGTTTTCTTGTGTTCTTGTTCATTAAATGCAGATTGAGAATGGTTCACTAATGACTTTGCTGAGTTATTTCAAATAATATGACCATTTACAGGACTAGAAAGGCTTTTTATTGAAAGCTCCTTTATCTAAAAATGCCCTGCATGACACATTCTTTTAAAGGACCGTTTGATCATAAAAAATATCAAAGTCTGTTGTAGAAACACAGAAACTGTGTTGCCTGAAGATGCAGAGGTAGATCCTGTGGTGCATGATAAAGAAGGGCTTGGCTTATTTTGTAGCTTTTCTGCTACAGCAGTGAGATGATTGTACCCATCAGCTGCTCTCCCAGGACTAGATGGACACGGTGCCTCGCAGACTTCAGATCCCACTGGCAAACCTCAGCCATGGTTGAAGTTATTAGGGATGCAAAAGCACTCTATGGAGATAGGACAAACCTGGAGGCCATGTTCCCATGAGGGAAATAAGAATACGACCAGCCTAAGGTAAATACAAAGCTAAAAGATTAATGTTGGACTTCAGCAACCAGAGTCTGTCCCTGCCAGGAGTGAAGGTGGTGGCAGGAAGGTCTCTGTGATGCCCTCTTCCCAATGTGCTGCTTGTTACTGCTCTCCACATCCCTGCCTTCTTTAGAAAATGACATCTCAGTGCTGTGAACTTTGTGGATGGGGTTTCTCACCCCATCTGAGGCTCTTTGATTTACGTAGGAGCTTTCTTGCAGGCTGCTTGCAAAGTTGTCTGCTGCTGCTAAGTGAGTGCTGTAGCCAGCGCATTTCTGGCCTCCAGCCAGGTATGTGCAGTGCTTCCTGAGATACCGTCTGCTTCTGGCTTGAACATTTGTGAGCTGCCCATCAGCCCTCGAGTGCCATCACCCTGCGATCTTGCCCACATGGCCGCTCCTAATGCCAGTGCTCCATGGGAGGGCTGTGGGGTATTGTTGGTACCAACAGGACTCAGAAGCTGGAGGCCTTTATGGGCAGGATGGCACCTGTGGCCCTGGGGGTTTGCTGTCGGCTGTGCTTCCCCCCTGGCTGGGCTCCGAGGATGTGGGAGAAAGCAGTGATGTTAGAAGGCCAGGAGCAAACCTCCACAACCATGTGGGCAGTAGGACAGAAGGGATGAGCAATGGTCACAGCTCATAAGGGGGCTGCAAGATGTGGCCAGAGCAGGGCTGCCTTGGGACAGAGGCAAACATCAGCTATTACAGGAGCAAGCAAAGTTCTGAGGCTCCTGATGCATCTTCATGTAGGACTGTGGTAGCAGAAACACTGCGGCAAGTGCAAGTGGTGTTCCTACTGCATGCAACAGGGTGCAGGTTTCGCAGGCGTCTCTCACAAGCTTTGATTTTGTTTCCCTGGGAAAAAGTATACTTCAACATCTCTTCTTGCAGTCTCTTCTTCCTCTTTTAGCCAGTCAGGGCAGTGTGAGTGCCTGAATGTCTGCTGTGATTCTGGGGTTGTGGCTTGATTTGGGTTTTGGGGGGTTTAATAGAACTTGTTCAGCACTGACAAGCAGTGAGCGAAGAGTATTTGGGCATTTTGATTCCCTTGATTGCTGATTTTTGTTTATTTAAACCTCTTGAAAAGCAAAGCACTTCTGAGCTCTGCACGGGAGATGAAGCCATCTCTTTAGCTGCAGCCTACTTGAGAAAAAGGGTGTTTTTCTGATGCCTGGGTTTTCCCCTGAGAAAACATGAAACACAATGAAAGGAGTTTAAGGAAAAAGCCAAAGTCCTTGGACTCCAAAGGCATCAAATCTGAACTACTTTCCTTTGAGAACAGTCTTTGGGTGGGCTATGATTGTTCCTAGGCATTTATAATGCCACCCATCTGACAGGTTTTCTCCCAGCTAATTTTGTCTTCCATTTCATGATGCTTTTGTCCATTTTTTTACTTTTTATATACTTAGATAAACAAGCTTACACAGGCTCCCAGGAGAAACTCCAGCTCCAGGAGGTGGTGCAGCTCGGGACCAGGCTGTGCAGGCAGCCTTCCCCAGGAGCCCAGTCTCCCCACAGCCCAGCAGAGTGGCTTCTGCCTTGGCTGTGTGTGCCAGCAGATCTGGGTGTCCCCGCAGTACCACCAGCCTGCATGAACCCTCTTTTCTGTGCTCTAAACCCACCCCTAAAAGAGCTCTTGCAATAAACTTCCTGAGCTTGAATGTTTAGACTAAATCAGGCCAGCACAATAAGGTATTTTAACTTGATTTTTAAGCAAAGCAAATAGAATCCTGTAAGTTAGATATCCATGCATTGATAGTATTGGCATATGTGCCGTTCATTTTGTTCTGGGAAGGAAGCTTCTCAGATGGAGACTGCTGCAGATGGGTTTGCAGAAGGAAGGCGTAAAAGGTTAGCAGGGTCCCACTGTTCTGTGCAGAGCTGATTAGCTGCTGTCAGTCTGTCTGGTGGATGTGGTCTGTATGTGGTGTGCAGAAGCTGCAACATGAGTAGAGTCTGGGTCCTCTGGGGCTCTGAGCTCTGCAAACCCAAGTGCTTATGGGGTGATCATGACATGCAGTGATGATATGGTATGAAAAGCCACAACCCTGGTGTCTAAGATAGCCAGAACGGCTTAAGGGGATTGATCCCACAAAGGGCTGTGCAGAACTGCATGCTTTTGGTGAAATTCAAACATCACTGATTTGTCCAGGCCACAAGGCAAAACCATCTGTAAATCAGACTTGAGCTGAGCTGTGCTCACCCACAGGGACAGGCTGGCTCTGGGCAGGAGCCAGCATCAAAAACCTGATGTCCTGCGAGGCCATGTGTGCGTCCTGGGCTGGTTGGACACTTTTCCATGCAATGCCTGAGGTAGCCTCACCCCTTCCATCACCTGGATTTTGGTGACTTAGAACAGGCATGAAATACTGAGGAATTACTGTAGAAATTGTATTCACAATATCAAGTCTTGAAATCTACTTTTCTTATGGGCCTCACACATGTCAGGAGTAAGGCCTTCATGTTTCAAACCTTGTCCTGTTCAACTGGCCTCAAAATATTTGTCAGGCAAAATATTTTCCATTTTCCTACCTAAGGTACCAAAGCATCTTTTCCTCTTACTGCTTCTTTTCTTCTTCTCTCTTCATTTCAGCTACTTGTGCAAGCAGCTTATTTGCATATAGTTACTTTATTAAACTTTTTCTTTTGTTTGGATTGCTAGTTGCTAGTTTCAAGTTTTTTCATTTACGTTTAATTTTTAACTTGCAAACTGGCTGTTGTCAGAATAGCTGCAAGTCAAGAGAAAACAATGGGTTTCAGAACAGAAGTAATGAGATCAGAAGTGAAAAAGATCCCAGTGAGACAAACAGTGGCAAAAAAATAAGGGGTGGGTTTTGTCTCTCTAGCTCATGCCAATCTGGCATTTGTCCTGCAAGAAACCTTGCTGGTATCAATGGGACGTGAGTACGGTGAGTGCAACCTGACCTAGAGAAGAACATTATTTGCATTTTATTTTTTTGAGTTCCTTGGTTCCTGACAGCCTTTCTGAATGATGCTGGTACCCTCTGTCAGTGTGCTCAGGAGGTCTCCGGAGATACTCTTTGTGACTGCATCATACTTACACTTGTGCAGGTGAGTGACATCTCTGCCCATGCATGTTAGATCTTTCTCATTCCTCTGTAAATGGCAGGGTGCTCTTGTGGGGTTCCACACCCCTTTGACAACAATGAATTTTGAATTTGTTCCAATCCTTCTTACCCCGCCTCTTTGCAGAGAAAAGAAACTATTGCTGGAGGTTGGTTTTTGATAGTGTCTGATCTGTGAAATTCCCAAGGAGCCTAAAAAGCAGTGGGAGTGCAAAGCAAAACAAAACCTACTGGGAAGAGCAGGGCTCAGCTGGTGCAAGGGAGAAGGGCTGCACAACACATGGGTCTGAAACTGGCCTGCTCTGTTCCAGCGGAGCTGCTCACCAGGTTGCTGCAGACCGTCCCCTCCATGTCATGGCTGTTTTGTCCTGACACCCCCGTGCTGAGTGTCCCATCCAGTCCTTCTCCTGCTGCCTGTGTACCTGCAACAGCAGCAACAAAATGGTTCAGATGTGTTACCCTCCAGGGCAGGCTGAAATGTCTGTGTGCTCGAAGGGTGTTAGAGGGAGAGCTGAGGCTGGGCTCACCAGAGGGAGGCAGAAAAGGAGCCACACTGCGCTTGATGCTTTCCTGTGGCATCTTCCTGCAGGAAAGGCTGTGTTTGCCATGCTCTCCGTGTGTATGCCTCTCTGCAGAACCATACAATGGTTTGGGTTGGAAGGGACCTTTAAAGGTCAGCTAGTCCAACCCCCCTGCAGTGAGCAGGGGCATCTGCAGCTAGAGCAGGTTGCTCAGTCCTGCCCAACCTGACCTGGAATGTTTCCAGGGATGGGGCTTCTATCACCTCCCTGGGCAACCTGGGCCAGTGTTTCACCACCCTCAGCATAAAAAATTTCTTCCTAATGTCTAATCTGAATTTCCCCTCTTTTAGTTTAAAACCATCACCCCTTGTCCTGTTGCAACAGACCCTGCCAAAAGGATTGTCCTCATCTTCTAAGCACCCTTTAAGTATTGCAAGCCTGCAATAAGGTTTCCCTGTAGCCTTCTCTTCTCCAGACTGAACAACCCCAACTCTTCCAGTCTGTCCTCACAGCAGAGGTGATCCATCTCTCTGATCATTTTTGTGGCATTCCTCTGGACCTGCTCCAACTGGTTCGTATCTATCTCTTGCTGAGGACTCCAGAGCTGAACACAGTACTGCAGTACTCACCAGAACAGAGTAGAAGGGCAGAATCACCTCCCTCAGTCTGCTGGTCAACAGCCAGGAGGTCTAAGCCTACAAATTAGAAGTGGTAACCTTTACCAAGGGGCAAGAAAAATCTGCACAGGACTCCAAGCATGATTTTTTACTCTCTCCATAAGGAGCTAGGTCTCTGGGACCTGAGAAAGGAGATGTGGGCTCTGAGACAGCCAGTTTGGGGAGGAATTCCTGTCTGGATTCTTCCCTTTGTGCTCACAAAGCTCAGTGGAAGAGAGACATGGTCCCACCAGGTCTCCAAGAAAAGTCAGACTAGGCTGAGAGATAGCTATCCCTAGGCTTAAATACCGTGATAAAAAAAAACCAAAAGGAGCAATGCACCTCTGATAGTCAACTGCGGAGTTTGATCCAGTGCGGACATTAGTGAAAATGGGATTAGAAAAGGAGCTTTTAGGGAAGTTTAATCTATAGATGGGAATGCAGTGGGATTTTTAGCTCCAAACACAGGGAGCTTCTGACGAGCAATCAAGAGAGCAAAAACAGTCACTCTAGGAAGTATCCATGACTTTTCACCAGCCAACCATCTGTGCTAAATGGAATGGAGAACGGGCAAACTGAAAAAAAGTGTCACACTGTTACGGCCGGTGGGTGACACAGATGCTAGATTTATTTAAAGCCTGGGACTAATAGCTACACAGAATGATATGCAGCTTATTCGGGTGATGTATGAATACAACCCAAGTTGGAAGATTTCACAAGACAGTTTTCAAGGCGGAAATTGTTAAGAAGTGCCCTTTACACATCACCAGCTAAGTGCTGTGTGTTTGCTGTTCGGAGCTGCTGTGCCAGTTGGATGTCTGCCAGGCTTGTAATGCTGCTTTAAAAGGGATCACTTGCCATGCAGAGTTTTTTCATTTTCTGTTATCCAAACAGACTCATTTGAATGTTAATTTGTTCCTGGCTGCCAAGGACCCAACTCTGCGAAAAGCCGAATGTGGTGGAGCCCCGTGCCTGCCGGAGGGGCTGGAGGCACACGCCGCGGATGCTGGTTAGCTGCAGCCAGGGAGCAATCTGTCATTGGGATATAAAACATCCAGCCACAAAGGTATCTCCTTCTTTCAAAGTGCAAGGCTGTGGCCTTGGTAAAAAAAGGACAGCGGCTTTTCTCTCCCCTGGGAGGTGACATCTGGAGAGGGCATGGTGGAACATTAGGAAAGGAAAAAGCCTCTTGGTTTCTTGGAGCTGGGCTACCATGGTCCTTGGACAGAGCCTGCCAGGGGATAGCAGAGAGGCCTTGTGAGTGTGGGCAGGTCAACATGCATGATCCAGCCCTTGTGGGGTCAAAGCTAAGGACACTGGGAACTTTCCTGTGCCATCAGCTCACTGCTCCCACAGCGCCTGGGCACCAGGTCCTTCAAGGCAGGTTGGGGATCCCTCTACCTTGAGGGAGCCCTCTGAGTGGGGATGACCCTGTTGTACCAGAGCTCTGAGATAGGACCCTCAGACCTTATTGCCACCCCTCTGAGTGTTACCTTGTCTTTTTCAAGATGGCAAAATAGCAGCTGATAGCCTTGGCCTGGGTTCAAACAGGACTGTTTTTTATCTTACTTCTAGATATTCTAAGTGTTGATGCAAACGTGTAGGTTTTTCCATGTGCCTGTGGGCAGAAGGGAAGCCACCTTGCTGGCTGGCTGCTGTTCATGGCAGAGCAAACTGCAAGCTGCTGGTCTGGTGGCCAGCCCCAGGAAAACCAGGAGATGCTCTGAACTGTCCAGGGGCTGGAGATGAGAAGGGAGTGAAATACTGATGGGAGCTAAAGCAGATGGGAGAGGACAGCAACACGGAAGGTGTGACAGGAAGCAAAGGGTCCCTGCTCGGTGGGGTTAGTGCACAGATGATGGGTTGCAGGGTGTTTGGTGTGTCCTGTTGCCAGCCTCGCACTGGGGCTGGCACCCTTTCCCTGGGCAAGGGCAGCGAGCTGGTGAGGGGACGCTTGGCTGTGGCAGTGGTATCACTGACCCGTGGTGCAAGGTGTTGGGGTGATGGGGATACATGGGAAAGACCCATGACCACCAGGAGGTGAGTAAGCCATTGGAAAGTCAAAAGGCACGGGATAATCGCATCATTGGTTGGCGTGTGTTTTACAAGGTGCCGGGATCTGCACTAAAATGTCACTGCTTTGACTAGAAGGCACCAAAATAGGTTCACGTTTAACTAAATTTTCCTTCTCCTGCTTAATTTCTGTAAAAACGCTTTTGGATGCCTAAAAAAATGCTGGGTTTTGGTGTCTGTTTTTAGCCAAGGAAAAAATGGGAGATTGTTCAAACTTTGATTAAATATTTAAAGCACGGTTTCTATTTAGAAACTGGCACTTTATCAAGTTAAACAACCCATTAAGCTTATAATCACACTTCATCTTTTGGGGCACAATGCCTTTTGCATTTTTTGAAATAAGTATTTGTGTCATCACTCAGCATGCTCTGAGGTGAAATTAATCTTCCATTGTATTGTTTCATTTTACTGCTGACTGAAATAATATTTTCAATATCTTTTTCATTGTTTATTTGCTTTGTTTTTTTGGCACATGACTTATAGAAGAAATTTGAAAACAAGTCACAAAATTGAGATCCCTGATAAGCTTCTAAAACTCTTTAAATATTCAGCCTAAATATTCTGCCATCTGTGTGCTTTGAGTTGCTTTTTTTACCCCTAGCAGATACAGTCAACATCACTTTGACAATTGCTGCGGTCTTCAGGCCGTTTTGGTGTTAAGTGATCAAATACTTAAAGATGTGGTTTTTGCAAAACGGCAGTGATCAGTTCTGGGGGATGGAGCCCACGGGAAGTCCTGTAAAGGCCAGAAGAAAGAATTGCATCGTAGACTTTTGTAAGGACCAGGGATGTCAGAGCACCTCCCAAACACTTGTTGACAGATGGGGGATCACTGGTGGACATGATGCTTGTTGCAGCAGTGGCATCCCAGGCATGAGAACCGAGGCTGTGCCTTCCTCTGCCCAAGGGCTGTCTCCGCAGAGCAGGAAGCAGGTGCTCTCTCACATCCCACGTGTGAGGATTGTCTCCGTGTCCAGTTGGGTGATGGCCACAGCTCTCTGTTTAGTAAGTCAAGGTATACTTTTGTTAGAAGTGCAGTTGTCATTCAGTACCCTTACTGCATGCACAATAACGGTGATGTGAGCAGAATTCTTCTCCTCCCCAGCCTTACATCAAGGAAAGTTTTCTTTTTTTAGTTACCTCTAAAAATAAATGAGGGAGGATGATGTTTCTTTGAATGGTATGTCTGCTGTCTATGACAAGGCTGACTTGGAAATGCATTGCATTCATAGACCGCGAGATGTGGCCACGTCTTAAAACCCGGCCTCTTTTTGCAAATGTCATCTTTTCCATGGGATGACTACAAGGCGCGGGTTATTTGCGTTAAGAGACTTGCAATGAATGCTTGCAAGTTAATCATATGGCATATTACTACCACTATAAAGGATAGTGACTGCAGCAGCAAAGCCATCACTGCACTTTATGTGTTGGAAGTGATGAGGTTGTATCAGCAGAGCAAGCAGCTGAGCAAAATCGATTATTGTTTGTGGGCTGGAAGGCAGTTTGATATCTAGACATAAAAGAAATGTAACTTTAGATCATATTCTTTGCTCTGTGCCTCAGAATTAGTGCCAAGCATTTTCAAAGATGTTTCCTGCCATTGCTGACAGTGCATTTATCACAAGGCATCCAAACACGTCCTGGTGTTGTAAATTGGACCCTTTCTATGTCCCAAAAGTCTGAGTGCCATGTTTTCTCCAAACAAACTCATTGGAACACAGAACTTCTCTGTCAAACATTCCTCATGCTGACTCCTTCCCTTGCTGTAGTCAAGAAGGTTACTGAAAGCAGAGTTGCATCAGCCAAGACTGATGTACCTGGCCTTCTGCAGCTCTGCCCCCACCTGAAGTTCTGCTCTTCAGCAGTGGCTTTACATGGGTCACAAATTTCTGTTTTCTTCTTGGGTTTCTTGTTCTTCTGTGCTAGTCCATATAAGAAGTCTCATCAGCTTTCCCTTGCTTGTTGGTGTATGATAAGCAGTTGTACACTTAAGATCAACCCCTGAGTCAATGTCTCTGAGGATTACTGTAACTGCTGGCATTGCTTAGAAGTTCCTCCCTACCTATTAGTGCTAAGCAAGGGAGCTTCCTGCTTTGCCTCTCATGTCCCCATTGACTATTTGCATGTTCTCATACCAGCTTTTTGTGAACCTATTTTTGTAATCAATGATCAATGTAACAGTCATCCACAAATCAATTCCATGAGCAATGCGCAAGAAAGCGTGCTTCAAAAAATATCCAGAGTACAGACAAATCCTCTTACACATCTGGTTATGTTTGGTTTCCTTCTGAACTAACTTCCAGTTCACTGAGCAGGAGGAATATTTGCAGGCATTGCTGTAACGTGCTAGTTCTTGGAGACCTGAAAGGTTTCATTTTCATAATACGGGGACAGCAAAATACAACCTTATACTAAAATCACACAATGCATCAGTGGGCTATTCTTTTTTTGCAGGAAGGAGTGTTGTTTATTAGAGGAGATATTCCTTCATCCTAAATTTCCAGGAGCAGTGGTTTCCTTGGTGAGTATGAGTAACTCACATTCTGCTAAGTTTCCTGAGTGATTCAAAGGGGAATACTTGTAGCCTCCAACCTAGAGAGGCTGGTCTCAATGTTGCCAGACAAATGTTTCAGCAGCCAGTCTGACTCCAGCTGCCCTCAAAATCCCATTTACAGGATTTTCCCTGTGCTTTGCAGGGAGATAGTTGTACACAATGTGCTTAGCTGCTCAACAAGCCCTTCTGCAGTGAAACACAGCAGGAAAAGGGCAGCATGGCCTGCAATCCTAAAATGTTCTTGTTCCTCTGCGTTTGCCATTGTTTCTGCCACTCAATTCACCATTAAGACTGGGCCTAAATAATTTATAGCAGGGATCCTTCCTGCTCTGAAAAGCGTCTTAAGGAATATCTTCCATTTTTTTTCATACAGAAAAAAGTTTTGGAGATGATCACCAGTAGCAGCACTTTTCCAAAGGTCACAAGCCTAAAATTGTTCAACATTTATTTTTATTTCTATTTTTTATATAGTTTGAATCCTTGTTTGTATATAAAACTCAAATACCAAAATAACAAAAATTAAATTTAAAAGACTTGAAGCAAATGGGCTTTGTTTCCACAAAAGTCTGTTAATACTCCGAGCAGAGTATTGATATTCACTTTACAAATGGGCCTTTTTTACTTGGAAAGCTTGGTGATAGGATTTCTTTTTTAACTCTCCTGCTTAATTTCCCTCTGCAGCATCTTTAGTTTTCAGATGAGTTTTCAGATGAACAAGTGGTAAAGTGATTGTCCTTTGTTGGGAAACTCTTCAGGCTACTTCTACATGGTGGCAGAGGGGGATGCAGGCTCCTTGAGGGATCACTCTGGGGTCTCTGCACTAGTATCCAACGCGCGGAGCAACCTGCTCTGAACCAGACATGCAGGTGCTCAGAGATGCTCGGCTGGCTCAGTTACAGCCTGCTACCTCGGTACCACCACATACCCTTAGAAATCTTTTTTCATACAGCCAGGCGGAACCATTTGGGGTTTTTTTTTTGCTGAAAAAGTTCACTAACCCTTTTTAAGCAAAGACCTGGCTGCACCCACATCCCAACCAGCCCTTTGCCCAGCTGTGTGCCACACTGAGGGGCACAAAGCCTTCGTAAAGCTCACGGGAGTCTCTGACAACTCCAGTTACAGGCCAGCAAGCTGCTGTTAAAGGGTTTTGCCGTGGCCAGCAGGGTGTGATGCCAACTGCCTCCCGCGGCATCCAACGGAGGCAGCGCCCACTCTTGCCTACCCGTGTTTCCCAAACATCCCTGTCACTTACACGTGGCAATTTAAAGAGTAGCCGTCAGATGATTCTCAGTACCATCTGTCTAAACACTGCTTTTGCTAGGAAGTCAATTAAGCTATAGTTTTTCTTTGCAGAGAATGATAGCTGCACTCCGATGAGAAATGCACTTGATAATCTAATAGGCATTTTGTCTTTTTTCTAACAAGCTATGTTGATTTCTGAGTAGTCTGCTATTCACTAAGGAAGGAAAATGAATGAATTGAAGTAAAACATTAGAAGATCTATTAATGTGAAGGATGTTCAATCTCTGCAAACTAAAAATAAAGCTTGTGAGCTTATTTGGATTATTAACATTTGAATTATAAAGAAATTTAGGAAATGCCAAGATAGTGTGTGGGGGAAAATGACAGCTTTTTAAATTAAAAAGAATTGTTTTGAAATAATGGAAATAATAATATTTTGACTTTTGAAGTAAGAAAATGTTTCCCTGCCAGCCTTTCTGTGTAGCAGAATACTTTCAAGGTCAAAATCAAAATGTTCAATAACTTTTCAGGGCTCCAGTTTGAAAGAATCAGTCTGAGGCTACAAGAGGCTTTTTGGCATTTTCAGTTCACAGAAGTTTTTCACTGCCTTCAATCCTAGAACATGGAAAATCCTCAAAGTCTCAGATGCAATATGATTGGAAAACCAATCCCCACTCAACCCTGGTGCTTTAATTGACCATCTTTGGCAGAATTGTGGGGCTGGTTATAATAGCCAAGTGGTGCTTTAGCAGAGAGCAGTGACTTCTCAGACTGGTGATAACCTTAAAGATGGTTTTGGTGGGATTTTTTCCATTGTTGGCCCCTACACAGTTTGAATTTTATGGAAAAATAGGACCCAATTCTGAAAAGGACTTAGTTGGAAAACAAATGAGGTTTTCTAGGTGTTTGTTTGGTTTTTTTTTTAATTTGAGGACAGCATTAGCACATCCATGCACTGGCACAGCAAGGCTTGTTGGCAGATGAGGAATCTGAGGCTGAAAACTGCCCCTGAGAGAGTCTTTTGGTCTGTGGGAGGGCGGCGGTGTTTTGCTGAGCTGGCAGCCCTGCCACTAGTGACTGCAGGGACAGGACCAGTGTGGCTGCTTCATCTTTCCTCTCTGAGAAATACAAAGGCAAGCAGGAGCCGCAGGGACCTGGGCAATCCCAGAGCTGCTTTCTTGAGTCCCAGGAAGCGCAGCACAAATGGGGATAGCTGAGGTTGTGCCCTCGCAATGAACAGCGGATGCACTGGGTAAAGCTTCCCAGGAAGAGGATGCAGGCTTCCTATCAGAGCAGAAAAGTTCATCAGCTTCATCCTTCTATTAAAAAATGCT
>VZZY01010196.1:0-39755 GCA_013400335.1 Eurystomus gularis | reverse complement strand
TGGCACAACGCTTGTCTTTTGTAATGAGTTGGCTGGCTTACTCATGTAGGTGTGATAGGTATATTCTTAGACTCACCTCCATTATTACTTATTCAGGAAGTCACTCTAGTCTTTGGTTGGTAACTGGGTCGTTTCTACAGCCACATGGTTTGGTGACCTCTTCCTGCACTTATATTACTCATCCATTTTTTTCAAAGAAATCACAACAGCCTAAAATATTTTTGTTTGATTGGGGTGCTGTCTGGACTTTATGTTTGTAATTGTTCCTGGAAAGAAGCTGAAGCAGCCTGTGAAATAATCTGGGGATGTGTATGAATATTTAAGCAAGGTTGCTAGTTGCCTTACCTCAGCATTATGAATGTGCTGTCTTTTTTTGGCATTTGATGTCCTTGAACTGTTGTGCCTTTCTTCTAAGTTCTTCTGACCCATCCTGTGATACTTTGAGAGTGGAAGACTAAGCTCTCATGATGCCTTCACCCATCTACAGCATAGGGATTCCCTTCAGGCTGCAGGGCTGAAGCTGTTGTGTGTTGTTTCTGTCCTCCCACGAGGAGAGCCATGCATGGTGGTTCTTTGTTTTGGTAGTGTTTGATCTTTGATTTAGGCATCCTAACTTCTAAGCCACTGAAAAAATGGTCTTAGACCCTCATTCTGTACCTAGGGATAAGGAGTCCTGTTGTCCTGAGAAGTGATGCTCTTGGCTTTTTTTCTATTGGGCCTTCGGGCAAACCTTTAGATATGTTACACTCAGCTAACTGACTTGGCTTACCGAATCATTTAGAGATAAGATTAATGCCCTGAACTTTACTTGGTATGATACATTCATAGTCTGTGCAAGGTGAGCACTAGTGCAGATCAGCATCTGATCGATTTTTTTGGATTTGTTGGCCTGATGAAGTACCTAGCTTTACCTTATTTTGTATTTTTAGCTTCCTAAGATGAGGTAAACAAAAATAAGCAATTACAGGATGTAACTTCTTTTAAACTTATTGGCGATGAGAGTTTGGGAATTTTCTTCCACTTGAAGAGCAGTTGGAGGGAAAGTACAAAGGCTTCTAGTTAGGTTTTCCTCAAAATATTTATACTCAAGCTTGTGTTTAATGGAACCTTAATAAAGACAGTGTTAGTGGTGGTTGATTGGGAATACAAATGCTCCATGGAGCTGGTAACATCAGCTTTTGGCACCTTGTTTATTCTTGGAGAAATATGACCTTTCTCTCTGGCTTGTTGAAGGAGCTGAATAAACTGAAATGAGGAAAGTGCTCTCTTTGCACCTCCTTGACAGGAGCTACTGCTGTTAAAAGCTGGTTCAACATTTCAACAGATTCTGGTTTCAGTTGCTAATCCTGTAATGCTACCATTTGATAAGTTGAAGCAGAAGACAAGTCCCCCTGAATGTTTATTTCAGTGGTAGGTTATCATAGGATGTTTCAGGCTGGAAGGGACCTCTAGAGGTCATCTAGTCCAACCTCCCTACACAAGTAGGGACAGTGAACTGAATCAGTGGATGGTCACTGCAGCCCAGGCTACCTCCAATCTTGACTTCTCCAACGAGTTCACTTGCATTGGTCACGATTAGATCTAGTGTCGTTATACAGTATCTAGTATCATTATACAGTACCTTAGTGCTGGCTATAATAAGTCAGAGGCTTCTTAAAAACTCAAGCACGGCATCTCAGCTTATTTTATGCACTAATACAGTGTGCTCAGTTCTGCTGCAGTACTTCATCATTTAAGACCTCCCAGCTAGATGGAAAGGGCAGCAGCCTTCAGAAGCAGCCACTGTTTGGAAGATCTCCTTGCATCTGTGAGGGATAGGAGCAGTCCTGAACCACAGGCCCCTGCTATGCTATCAGCTGAAGCTGCACATTTGCAGTGGAGGTTCTGTCAGCCCTCACCTGGTCATACTGAATAGCTATATAATGTTTTTAGCCACCTTTTGCTTAAGTTCCAGATTACCACCCCCAAGGAAGGAGTTGAGCTATCCCATTCACTGCTTACCTCTCATTCTGTGCTGGCATGGCAAAACAAGCTCAGGGTCAGGGATGCTAAGTCCTCCAGAGAGGTACGGTGATAAGAGCAGATGTCTGCCCCTCAGCTGCAAGAAGTTGCCAGTTTGACTAAAGTTCCTGGCAGAATCAGTTGTGTTGGGCTACAGGTATTTGGGTGCAATAGGTGAACTTTGTTTTGGTCCCTGGCTTATTCAGAGCTTAAGGATGAAAGGTGGGTGGATCTTGTATGTCTAAGATGTTGATTTGCTTTCAGCTGATTCAGTTACTAAATTGTTCGAGTGACAAAGGGAAGATTTTTCTCAGAATGAAATGCTTCATGTCCAGGTCACAGATAGTGCAAGTTCCTTCTTTCTTAGGTCAGCTGGGAAGGAGATGGTGTGATAAGACAGGTCTTTAGACCAGACTCCACTGGTCAACGTTCTAAATTGCCCTGGAAATGATGGGAATGAGTCTTTCTGGTTTTGCAGCCAGTGCTTGAGCAGTAGAGAACCAGGTTGTGCTGTTATCTGCAGAACCGTGTGAGCAGTTCATCGGTGCCACCTTTATGCCATAGGCTTCTTCTGTTCAGCTGGGAGGGTTCTTTGCTACATGGCAGGAGAACTTTCACCTTTAATTTTGGCAGCTGATACCTAAATGGGGACCATCTCAACAAAAACTAGTGACGATAGGTGCTAGCTGGGGTGAATTTCAATGACTGAGAGCTATGCATGGTGAAACTTTTCACCATCTCAACTGACTGTTGGATCAGTTTGTCTGCGTTGAAATCCAGTGTCTTTCTTTGGTACTTGGGCCTTCAGAGCCTGGAGGTTGATAAACCCCTGTCCAATGCTTTGTTTTCAAGCGATGTTTTCAGGATACTTGCAGGACTATTAGAAAATGTTTCCTGATGGCTTCCTGAAAGCTCTGCATGTTTGGTGCAATTATACCTTAGTGTCATGGATTTTTATTGCTTTTTAAAAAAGGAAATTCTTCTCATTTTTGTAGTTGAATGGTATTCTTGTGCTAGGAGCCAGCCTTTCAGGGAAGGTGCAAGTGAGAAATTATACAAATAGAAACTTCATCGTAACACAGTGCTGCCCAGAAACATGGTTTGACCAACTATGCTGTGTCAAGAAGTATGTTTAATGTAGAGCAAAAGTCAATATTAAAAGCTCTTTCAGAGGTAATGTAGGCTGGGTAGATGAAAATGAATACACTTAACATGAAAGGAAACAAGAAAAAATTAACTGCTTTGTTGGAGTTGCTATTTGATAGTTCTTAAGGCAATTTATTTCATAAGGTGTGTTTGCTACTTGAAAGAACAGGTCTTGACACATAAGTTGGAGGGGAGTGGGGAACGCCAAACATTATGACCCGTTTTCTCAAGTAATTTCGGGGCTAAATACTTGTCAAAGCATTGTTGTCCTTGGTTTTTGTAACTGGTTAACAGTGTGCTGCTTAGAGTTCTGTGTTGTTGAATGTCATCTTCTTCCAACTGATTTGTTTTGATTGCAAGGCAATTTGCAGTGTGAGGGAATGATTTTTTTTTTTTTTTTTCAGAGTAGGAAATCAATATGGAACTTACTTACGGATAACTGATGGCAAGATTGGGCACTATGTTTAAAAGTTTGGTATTGTAGGCTACTTCCCAGAAAGCTTAAAATTAAGCAAATAGAAGTTTCTTAAGCACTTAGAATTATGTAACCAATAGAACATTTAACTCCACAAAAATATTCCTTAGTGCCAAAGGAAAAAAATGTGTGGTACTCTCAGCACAAAAGCTGCCTTCTGCAGGCCTCTGCACTGCAAGGTGCTACAGAGCTTCTCTCCACGTACTTAATCTTCTTTTTGTCGCCTTTAGGTGCCATAGATGCTAATAAACAGAGGTTTGATGCACTAAAGGGATAAGGAACTGTGGGTGAATAGAGCCTGGAGTTGCTCGCTCCAGGTCTGAAGGGCTCCTGTTCAGAGCAGTCTGTCTCCAAAGCCAAAGAGCTGCTGAGCTGCCTGCAGGCAGGCAGGGAAGAAACTTCTGATGTTGGCTCACTGATCATACGCACAGTTACAATCTCACACTCAGGCCTGAGGAATACCTAATTGACCTTCAGTCTGTTGCATGTAGTTTTTTGGATGGTTACCTCTTTGGGCTCCACAGAATACCCCAAGATAACTCACCCAGCCTGTTTTGGACAGTAGTCTGTCCTGAGGAGGAAACCGATGAGGTACTGATGGTAGCCAGCTCCCAGCCCTTTCCCTAAGGCTTCTCTGATCCAGGTGGGGTTGTTGTGTATGCTAAGAAACACAGTGATTTCCAGTTCTAATACTGCCTGAAAATACAAGATCATGTGCAGGTAGGTCCTGGTCGATTGCAAGTGGGCAGCTGTACAGTTGTAACAAGCTCACCTCTGCCATAAGAATAAAAATGGAAAGCTTTCCATTTGGAAAGATTTGAGCAGTGTTGGTTTGCGTATTTTTTCCACTGTTTGTCTCTGTTTGCATGAGTTTGCCCAGCATGATGCTTGGATATGGTAAAATACAGCAGCATTTTTTATGACTGTTAAGGGTTAAGGCTGGGCTGACCACTAAACAAACAGATGCTCTCTATTAACCCTGGTTCCTTCCCAGAAGACAAAGAGGAGGGGAACAGGGAGAGACACGGATTTAAAAAACCCAAACACTAAAGCAGCTTTAATGAAATGGTAACAATAAAAAATATTATAAAAANATCAGGCTGGACTCAGTGGGATACTGGATCAGGATTCAGGAACTCAGACTGGGACTGAAGGCAGAAGAACAGACAGAGCTCCCCTCAGATGCTGGCCACAAAGGGCTTGACTCTTGTGACCTTTCAGCTTTACACTGAACATGATGTACACAGAATGGAATACTGTGTTGGTCAGGTTTGGGTCACTTGTCCTGTCCACTCTTCCACACAAATGTGAGGTTTTTACTTCCTTGTGACCCTTTTACCTCTGACACTCCAACATGGCACATGACATTGAGCAGTGGCCTTGCTTTGTATTGGAGCAAGTATAAGCAAGAGCCTTTCTGCACACCATCCCTTAGTAGAACTGTAAACAGCAAGCTCTGTCACTTGTAGAAGCACTGTCCAAGAAAATACGCTGTTAACTTTAGAAAGTACAGTCACTTAGAGGCTGAGCTGAAAAGTAACATCACTGAACAGAGAATTGGTTCTGTTCTAGCTCAAACCAGGACAATAACAGCGCACAGAATTGTGCCTCTTGAAATTTCTTGCGTATTTGTTCAAGAGACAGTAACTTAAAGCATGTAGGTAGCTTTAGATCTGGTTCATATTCTAGGAATTTGTGGAAGTTTTTGACTCTGTAGTAGTAAAAGAGTGTTCTTTGAAAATTTTTTTGGTGTAAATCATTAACATCTCCAATACTGCAGTGATGTTATGCAGTGTCTGAGTGTGGGACCACATCTGTAACTTCTCAAAAGCTCAAACATGTTTTTTGCCTCACTTTCTGAAGCCATGCTTATGCTACCTGCTATTCTACATAGTGATACATTCACACTGGGAGTCTTCTGTTTAATAGCACTTCAGGTCTACTGCGTGATGCTCATTTTACATCTGGATGGTAGGAAATGGCAGAAAAAAACCCCAGTATTACAGAAACTTGACTCTGATCTTTGACATACAGTTTAGCTGTGCAGTTTATGGTCCTTNTGCAGTTTATGGTCCTTGTCAGGTGTTCACAGTAGTTAATAGTATGGACGAACCAGTGTAGATTTTGTGTTGAACTTAAGTGCAACTGAGTTAAAAGTTGGAAATGTAGCAGAGTTACAGATGGACTGCGTGTGGATGGACTAGGGGTTATGTGACTCATAATATAGCAAATCCTCTTATAATTTGGGCTGCATGTGATCAGATGTGTGTGTATGCATATGCACGTGCACAAAATTAGCTTGCTATTTCCAGAGTGCTACTTCATTTTTAAAACCTTAGTGTTTTATGCAGTGTTATGACTTAGTAAGATTAACTGCAATTTAAGCTTTTGTGGTAGCGACTCACTGAGAATGTCTCACCTCACCAGGCCAGTTTAACAGTAATAACTTTGGCATTGTGTACCCTCCCCTGGGGCACTAGTAGCCAAGATGAGCAAAATTTATTGCTTACCTCCACATTTTCTGAATTATTTAAAATACATAAGTATTTGCTCAACGTGGCCTACAAATAGGAGAAAAATGATAAAGCTACTGAATTGAGGTACATGAAAAATGTTTTGGAATCTTGCTTGACTTGAAGAAATGTGACCTTAAGACTTCCTGGATATTTTTTGTGGTGTTTTTTTTTTTAATTGAGGGCATCACATGGAGAACAAGGGGAATGCAAAGAGGCTCTCTTAAATGGGTGACACTTTCAGTTATCACAGTATTTGTGATTAACAGAGAAGGCTGCCTAGCAGCCTTACGGTTGTTAAGGTTTTAGTGCTAAAAGCATGACATGTGTTTCCATTGGTCTGCTTTCTTGTCTTAAAATTATAGAAGTAATTTAGAAATTCAGCTAAAGGGCTTTTTCTTGGGAGATGGAACTTAAGTTGATAGCAGTAGGGGCATGTTTGCAATAGCTGTGTGACTCGCCCCCAAGTTAAGATACGTATCCTAGTTAAAGTATTTAAAACATATGCCATAAGGTTCATTGTAGCAAAATATTTGGAGGGGTTAAGATGCAAAACCCTTTGCCAGAGTATTAGAATAGTTTCAGGACCAGCGCTTAGACAGTTGTACCACTTAAGCCAGTTCTTGTGCAATAGACACTTGTCCATTGTGCAAAAATTCTTTTTAAAATTAATCCTTAGATGACTCTGCAGCTAGAAGCCTTTTGCTGTAGAGCTAGGCAGAGACTGAAATAATACTCTCTTTTGCAGCCCCCGCTTTGGCCTTGTCAAAAGAAAGCCGTGCAATGGAGTACCTTTGACTTACAATACGTTCTGTGAAGACGTGTTTATTCTTGCATAAATTCTGCTCATATAAGCCCCATGGATGTAAACTACACTGATGTGCAAGTGTTTGCTTATCTTTGCTAGAATAACTGTCTCTAAAAGCACTCACCTTTATTGCAAGAATGGGCTTTTGGTAATCTATTGGAGAATGGGCTTCTTACAATGGGTTGAAGAAAACTGAATTTCATCTCAGTGCTCCCTATTGCTTCTCTTGCATAATAGTAACCGTACCCTCTCTTGATAGCTGAATGCCTTTCAGGGGTGCATTAAGCAGTATAACTTGAGAGGCTAACATCTCTTCTGTGCCTTTTAAATGTCTTGTAGCTATTACCTAAGTCCTTTGTAATTTGTCATTCATGTGGTAATAAAATGCCTGTACCCAAATGTTTCAGATGAAGGTGCGTGGCACTTGTCAACTGGAAAGTGTTGGAAAGAAAAGGCCTTGTCTGTTCTTAATGATATTGCTACTTTAGTTGTGCCTCTGTGTAACCTCTTTTTTTTATATATTGTGGTCATACTCAGAATGCTAAACAAAAAGCGCACTGAGGCTCAACACTTGTTGCAAATAGTGTTCAAATTCAGTGGATGATGGCAGTGCTTCTTCTCTTGTACAATTGTGTCAGGTGGTTCTTTGAGACAACCATGGCCACATCTAAGCAAGGCTCTATAAAGAACTTGTTGTCACTTTTTTTGAAATAACTTCTAAATGAAACTAGGCATTTTATATTGCTGTAGGATCTCCATTGGAGCATTTAAAAATGAACATTTTGGGACCAACATATGGAATGATTTCCATTTTTCAGTTTCTGCCAGAAACCTGAAAGCTTATGTGCTTCAAAATTTGACTAATATGCTTTCTGTGAAATTCAACTTCTTTTTTCTTCTGGTAGTAGTCTTATTTGTGTGGAAGAAGCTTGACAGCCTTTGGCCTGAAATACAGCAATAGCAGACTACTGAGGGAAGCTGAATAGTTGAAATAGACTTCACTGAGGCTGTGAACATTTGGGCTTTTGTATTTTGGAACTGGCTGGATTACTTTTGAAGATTTTTTAATACTGAAGTTTGTTTTGACCCTCAGAGGTTATGGGCAAACTCATCAGGATCTAAAGACGAGTCTTGGCAGGGTTATTGTGGCATGTCACTCTCAAGATGTATTTTAAATGGCAACAATAGCCAGGTTCATAGTCTTGAACGCATATCATCCATGGCTATTCTCCAGTTGGAGAGAGGTCATAGTTGTATTGGCTCCTGCTAAGAAAGGATGGGGTAGGAAGGCTGCTGGTATTGGCCACTTTCTTCTGGATGTTATGGAATAGGTCTGGCTTCTAGTGATGTTAGAGGTGATTCTCTGATTTTCCTGATAGGGAGCAGCCCAGTTAATGTTCAACTTGGACAAATAATTTAATTTTCATCAAATTTTCAGGCTTATGCCATATCTACTAAGTATTTAGTTCTCTTTGGCTCATGTCTCTGGTACGAGTGATATGCTTATGCTTGGGCTGTTCAACCAGGGACCGTATTTTTGCCTGGAAGGAAATATTTAATTAATGTGCTGTCAATCAAAAAAAGCTGAGAGAAGCTGTGCTTCTTAATGGTAATGGCCATGGAGACCACATCTAGGCTGGGTGCTGTAGGTATATGCTGCTGGCCTTGGACAGGGACCTTCCTGCTGGGAGTTGTAGCCATGCTGCTAAATGGTGGATCAGATCAGGCTGGGGTAAGTGTAGTAACTATCCTGAAGTATGGCATTGACTGGACTTCATGGCAGTGCAATGAAATGTCACATGGCCATATCTTCAGCACATGCTCCATACTAGAGATCTTGCCTGCTGTTCAAGTAGGTAATGCCACATACTGTGGGGTCAGCTCTGTGCAATGATGGAGGTACGGAGGAAGGTTCTGGTAGGCTTGTCCACAAAAGATCTATTGTAATGCTACCAGACCTCTTCATCTGTCTTGGAGTCCATCTCAGGTGTCTCCCTCTTTGTTTATCTCTTCCTGTAATGAACTGACTGTACTTTGGGGCATGACTGAGGGCTGACATAAGGTCACCGTATGTGACCTGATTAGAGCTTCTGGTGTCTCAGCCTTGTTATGCTTCATCTTCCTCTCTGCAGCTATCGTCCTTGCTGAGCACTTGCATGTCTTTCACACATTTCCAAGAGAACAGTGAAATATTTTTGACCTGCTTACTTTTAACCAATACTTCTAAGATAACTAGTTTCTGCTATTAAAACTAAAGTAAACTTGCTGGTCATGCTAGGAGGGAGTCTGAATTACACTTCCACAAAGCTCTGGTTGGAGGTTAGTGGACAGAAACTCTTCAAATGTTGACATCTGCATGAGTTCTGTTTTACTTAAACTCCTGCATGTACGAATGTATTTGCAAGTTCCTAGCTGTTTTGTTCAGCATGCATTTGCTCATAGCTGAGGTTATAAGTCAGTTTTAGGGTTTTCCTTTTCTTGTTGAGTATAGAGCAGTGACTTCTGTACTCTACAAAAGAGGCCAGATAAAGTATGTTTCCTGGAATACAGTCTGTATAAATAGTGGATTTTTGTGTTGTTATCATATATACTCTATTCTAAGTCTTTCTATTAAAAAACAGTTACTATGAAGGAGGTGTTCTATGGCAGAGGAACATAATGAGGGCACTGGGAAGGAAACTCCCTATTCTCAGAAGGGACTTCAGTTTTGCTGCACTACTTTTATGTGATTCACAGTTTGTTGTAACTGTAGCAATGGAGAACAAGTGAGGATGAGAAAATTTAGGCTGAGCCTAAGCCTACTATTAATGGTTGACTGATGTGTTGTTTGAATCTTAGTAAGTAGACTGTCAGCTTGAAATAAGAGGATTATGGGAAATAACTTCTTACAAGAAAGGTTTGTGTCTGATACTAGATGCTTTTATGGCCAACCAAACGTTGTCTTCTGCTAGGTAGCAGCCAACAAGGTTTCTTTGGTACATGTTTAGTTGAGCTTTTTTTGGTAAGCTGTTAAATATTGCTGTGTCACATTTACTCAATGTGAATTGCTATGGTCTGATGTTAGGGTGAGAGGAATGCACAATCCAGAATTCATCATCTGTTAGGCCCTTTGTGTGGCTGACGCGTGGCACTTGTCGAGAATAGTCTGGGGATGCTACACAAACAGGATGAGAGCCAGCGCAGTGCATTGTTCTAGATCTGTTGGTGAACATAAGAGGTGCTCATCTGAAGGACACAGGGCTAGGATTGGAAGAGTCATGTACAAGTATGGGGACTTTGTACAGCTTTGAATGTAAGGTAGGGCCACGTTGTTCTTTGACAACAGTAAGGGGCAATATAATTTAGTGAATGGCATGGGGACTTAAAGTCTTTTCTCTGTAATGGGTTTGTATTCATGATCCTGGAAAAATTAACATTTTTTAATGTAAAATGGGTATATCTTACAATAGCATAGTTAACTATATCTGTAGTTAGAAAGTGTTTTGCTGTTTATAAATAGCAAATGGGAAAGCTTGCTTCCAAAACATTCAACTTGTGTGTTTACAAGTACGGTATTTAAATTTGGAATAACTGAAGAAATTGTCAAGTGTATAACTTTCAGTCTGCTTAAGTATAAAAGCAAAGAAATTTTTGGAGGAAGAATTGCTCATTCCTGCTGTTTAAAAATAAAATCCTGAGCAGTTTCCGAAGCGCCCCAGTACAGATCCTGATGTACTGACAAGTCACACTCCTCGGCACAGACTTTGTCCGTGCAGCAGCTGCAGCAGTTCTCTGAGAGCGAAAAATAAAGCTGGGGTTGTGTAACTTAACCTGGGGAAGGAAGAGGACATTCCCAGTGTTGAAGAGAAAGCTATCAAGTCAAGGCGTGGGTTTGTAGACTTGCTGGGGGAGATGTGTGCTATGCAGGCCTCAGAAATAATTCTCAGAGTGCATTGGGGAGAATCTGGGTAAACTCACTGGAGGAGGCAAAACTATGACCTGACTGCCTCATCATCTGAAATATTGTGGAATCTGCACTGATTTCAGAGCAACCTAGCTTTTTTACCTTGCACTTCAGGGATTTCTTTCTTATACTGCCTTAATTGCTCCTTCTCCCTGTGCCCTTCTAGTACAGCCACCCCAGGTCTTCTCTCTTGTGCTTTGAAGATTATGTTCAAAACAAAGCCTTTCAACAATAGTGAAAACAGCGTGCAGGGTTTAATGTCAAGTGCGGAAGTGTGAAGTGGCTCACAGCTCCACAGCACAGCCAGGGAAACAGCCTGGCATGGTGCTTAATGGAGCCAGCACATTTTCAGGACAAGATTTGGTTCTAGTAAGTTAAGACGAGGTTTAAAGTATGTTACTGACATGCCTCCGAGTTCTGTTGTACTTGTCACCCAAAGTGCAATTACCCAGGCTATAGCACAACACCGAGCTTAAAACACATGGGCTGAAAGCCAAATTCTACACTTAGCAAGCACTTTAAATAGAAAAGTACAGCACAACTGACCTGCAGGTACCTTTCCTTTTATAAGGAAAGCTGGTGTTTCTAATTGCCAGAGGTTTCTTTGCTTTAATTATAAATGCATTGATAGATGCTGTTGTAGAATACTTATTCGCTAAAATGTTTGGTCACACTTTAATGTGATTGCCCTGCAGAGTTTGAGTTTCAGGCAGAATACAAAGTCTTTTCCTGCTCTGGTTTGGTTAATCTTGTATTAATAGGTGCAGTGAAAGGAATACCCGGGGCTTTCTCCAATGACACTGTGTCAACCATGGCAAACCACCAAGGTCCGCAATACTAAAGCGTTGAGATAGTTTATAGTGTTTAAGTATGTCTGCATTGCAGCAATGGTACATTTGACCTGTCTCAAGCACCGTAGCGCCCTGGTAGCGACAGCGTGATATTTAATACCAGTTGTGAACTGACCCAGCTTAGGAGTTGGTTTTGCAGCCCATGCTTAATCCCACGTTGCCATGGTTAGACCACTGCCTGTGTCCGTGCTAATGGATGCAAAGCCAGTACAGTTACAGTGGTAAATCTAAGTCACACCAGCAAGGGCCTTGGAGACATATGCTTAGGAAGCTGCTCTTATGTCATTTCAAAGACACTGGTAGCTTTGGTGGAACTTAAGCAAAACTGGCTTAACTATTTCTCTTGGCTTATCCCACATTTTATGAGATGTAAGTTCTGATCAAAGCTCTTATTGTGATTGAAGTTGATGCCTTCTTTTTTTGGGTCTAACGTAGATGGATTGCAGGGAGGGGAGTCCTATGCAGGGTCTTATTTCCCTACTCCTAGAACAGGATTATCTTCTGAAGACTTAGCTACCTGCAGAGCTTAACTGGATTGGCCACCAGGTTTTGTGGCAGGAGAGTCTAACAAGCCTCACTTAGCTAAAACTTGTGTATAGGCGTGGGGATTATCCACTTACTAATTTCTTTGTGGAAGTTCTGTGGTACTTTTTTTTATAGACACTTATATGGGTGTGCATTTCAAGGCCTAGCTGAGTTTGATAACTATTGTAAGAATACTGAGTAAGTATTATAAGAATACAAAATAGAAGGAGACTTCAGTGAGTTATTGAAAGCGTGCATAAACCTGGTTTGGATGTGTACCTTTGTGATTGCTTCTTCCCCTTCATTGCCTCAGTGCCTTGGAATTAAAGCTATCAGACTTACAGGAAGCCTCACTTCTGAGTGTATAATTAAAACAATTCTCTACCTATGAAAGGAACTGGAGATTCTTAGGACAAATTTCCAAGGCTACTAAATCTTTTTTTTTTTTTTTAAAAAGCCAGATTTCAAAACTGCTGTTTCTGGCAGTTGATTTCCTAGAAGTCATGGTGAGCGAAAGGGAAGCCTAAGATAGATGAGCTGAGGTGCTGGTGTTGATGGAGCAGTTGTCTTGGCAACTGCAGTCACTTAAATATCTCTAGGAAAATAGCTAGCAAATGTTAAAATGGAGAAACGGTGATGGCTTGACAGAACCAGGAGCAATGAGCAGCTTGAAGTTTATACAGGGAATTGATTGGACTACAGTAAGAAGTTGGTGTTGCCAGTGGTGGGTGATGCAACCCTAATGGTTCTTCTCTTGTAATGACAGTGTGTCTGGCCACCCTCTTGCTGCACAAGGCAAGATCCTTGGGGAGGAACACTGACCTCCTGGGGTATATTCATTCCCCCAAAAAGTGGCTGATGAATGCAGTGTGAATTAGGTGCTACTGGAATGCTTCATTTTGCAGCTCTGCTATTTAGTGTAGTCATACAAATATTGCAGCAAAACCCAGTGCAAAATAAACCCTGCATGCAAGCAAATATAAATGAGAATTGTATTCCATGTTAGAGCTAAGCTGCAGAAGCTAAAACTGTGTCAGGGATTGTTTTAAGTCTTTGTAGTACATATCATGGTGAGAAATGGAGACATCTTACCATGTGTGTTTTGCTAATTGTGATTGCACATGCTGTTTCGTGGTTCTGTAGGTAAAACTGATAAGTTTTACTTTCCTTATGGAACACTTAATTCTTTCACATTGCCACAAAAAGCAAAACCCAGAGAGTGCCTGACTGAATAGAACAAGCGGAGTTAGAGCCAATTGTTTCCTGCTGCCACAAGCATATTTGTAACTGCCAACTATGACAGGTATTTCTACAAACACTGAATCTTAAGCAGAACGCCAGGTGCTCACAGAAGTTACAGAAGACTGAGTGTACACTTTCTGCCTGTCATCTAATAGCTGGTTTCTGAGCTTCTCTGCGTAGTAACTTGTGAAAAGTCAAAGTCAAAAGCTTTGTTCAAATGGAATTTGAAAACTCAAGAGCTACTTCTTGCTGCAAAGGGCAGTAAGTGTTGAAAACAGGTAGTAGGATCAATTTCCCATCATGTTTTTTCTTTTCCTAGAAAATATCCTACTCTACAAATATAGGAACAGCCACTATTTATATTTTTTTACCTACATGAAAGTGACCTGGGTCTGTGGTAATCATCAGATACTAGGCAGATTCGATGTTTCTGTGATGCAGATCTGCTTTGGTGCTCCAGTTATTTCATTTGAAGCTTTGATCATTTGACCAGCTATTTCTGCTTAGCCACATTTTTTTAGCATAAGCAAAATCTCTTCTAATGTTCTCTACTAGCACTGTAAGCCAGTGTTACAGTTAGTAGTTGATTGGATTTCTGAAGCCTTGCCAAATTAGCAGGAAGTTTTCCTTGGCAAGTGACATCAGCTTCTGCAGTACTGAAATGTTAAAGTAAAAAATTGCAGACCCTGGTGTAATGCATGTGGTAGTTTGTTTTTTTTAATTTGTGAGTGGCTTTTGCTAGAGGAGCAATGGCAAAAACACTTCCTTAGGTTTTCCCCCTTTCTGGCTTACAAGCTTTTACTGTCTTACATCTCCCTCTGACCCTGCAGAGTGTTCTTAGACTGAAAGTGCTTATCTCAGATACAGGACTTCAGACTTCTTAAGGCTTCTGAAACTTCATCAGACAGTGATCAACAGGTGAAGGCTCACAAATCATCTCTGGAAGAAGAGTGGTACATTTTCCAAATATTTCCTATCATAAGCAACAAATATTTAAAGAAGTGAGGGAGTATGGGATGAAGTCTGGATCACCTATGTCACCTGTTTGAATTCTTTACTTAGTGGGCTGCTCTGCTGTTTGCATCCGCTATTCTTTTTTTGTCTGCCTATTTTCACTATATTCATAGCTAAAAGTTCCAAAAAGGAACTTCTTGGGTGCAATCAAAACCATCCTCTTGTCAAAAAGAAGGTTGATATAGGGAGCTTTATAAATGAAGCACTTGAAGAGTCTGGTGGTTTGTTTGGAGTGGTTTTTTTTCTGAAGAGAGCATATGGTAGCTGACACTTAGCTGGAGATGACTTGGTAATTATAGCTCCTTTGTCTGAATCCCTCTGCCATTCCATGGGAGTAATGGCAAATTGAGCTGCTTTTTGTAGATATAAGGAAGTCAGGCTGCTAAAAATATTTGGCTTCTGCACATTTGTAATTATTTTGTCAGACTTGCCCTGGGCCAAAAGCTTGGAGTCTAAGGTAGGAGGTCAGAGTGATTCAACCTTCTGAATTGAGAAGGATCTCAAACTTTTGGTTGATCTGTTTTAGGATGGGACAAAACAAGCCTCTTAGATTTTTTTTTCTCTAGCTGCAGGTAGCAGCTGGTTACTGAAATCAGCAGAGAATTGCTTACTTAGATGTTCCAGTGTGATGGTCTGGGTGTTTTGATGTGGTGATCTGGCTTTGAGGGCGAGTCACATCTACTTCTGTGGCTTAAATATCTCAATCCTAGTTTAATCTGTTGCAAGCATTTGAGAATATAAATCAGATGTAGTTTGGCCTGAGTTGCTTCTACTCCAAGATAAATGTAATACGTGGTTGAAAAAGCTCACTAGAGAAGATTGAACCTGAGCAAGTAAAATCTAGGGGTTTTTTGTAGGCTGATCCTTGGTGTGATTTCACTAAGAGTTGCTAGGACAAGAGAGATGGTTTCTACTGCTCTATGCTAAGCAAAACAATCAGAACAGTATCTATGGTATAGTGACTGACTCATGCCACAAGGCTTGGTATTCCTTTAATCCTTTTATAAACTGTTTTATCCTTGCTAATGTAATTGTGGGTGTTCTTATTACCCATATAATGCCTAATCCCTTTTGAACTCTGCTAAACTCTTGGCCTGAATGTTATTTAGCAATAATTAGGAAAATACAGGTGGTTTGTGTATTGTTCAACTCTTGACCAAACCTTTGAAATTTTGTTTGTGCTGGCCTGTTACAGTTCTGTGTTGGTAATACTTGCACTGCTGAACAGGGAACGGGAGGTCTGCTTGGGTGGGTGCTAGCGTCTGCCTCACTATACAGAATGGTGGGGATTGGAAGGGACCTCTGTAGATCATCTAGTCATTACCAGCCCTGAACTTGGATCTTTTAAGCTTGTCTTCAAAGATCTTGTGTTGTGTTGCCACTTGACAGGCTTTTAGGAGTGCTCGACAGCGTCCTTCCCAAAGTATGGGGTATTTTGTAGGAAGCTTCACCTTCGCAAAGAAAACACATCTCTTTCTGTTTTATGCAAATTTGTGAGTTGCATTGCTGGATCCCATTCTGCTACTTTCATTTCAACTGTGGTCGTCTTACAGATGGCTATGATAAAGGAGGAAAGGTAGCTGGAGTTCAGATACTTTGGATGTCTGATGTGGGGGTTCTTTAGGTTTGTGAGGGTACCAGAGAGGCCTTCACTTCATGATTCTGATTTCTTTTTCTTCATTTCTCAGATGCATTTGGTCTAGGCAAGTTTGGTTGTTCAAGGTCAAAGTTCTACTTAAAGTTAAGGAGTAGTACAGGCTTCTTAAATAATCCCTGCTATGCTTTTGTTGCAGTATTTTTATCCAATACAGTCTTGCCTTGTAACTCGCATCACAGTTTTAGAGCCATCTCTGGTAAGTAGGGTAAAGAACTAAAATTGTGCAGAGGTGCCTCAAGTGTCAACAACTTCAGTACAGAAGAGTGATATTAAGGGCCACCCCACTTACTTTAAGTGCCCAGATTTGTGGTGGGACGTGGAGTGATTATGCCATCTCTTGTCTGGGGACAACTGTGCCCTTCTCAGGGCTTTGGCTTGTGCAAGAAACTTAATGTGTGGCTATCAGCCAAAAGTACTGGTCAGCCTTGGCTTATTGCTTGGAGATGTGTTTAGTTCCCCCTTCATCTTAAAGGGACTGAGCTTGTATCTTCTGTTTTTTGGGAGAAGGGGGGAGGGGGCAGGGTAATGTAGTCTTCAGGCTGTGAGTTAATACTGAAGAATCTGTTTGCTTGTTAAAACTTTTTGCCTCCTGTGCTCTTGGCTTCATAGTGGTGTAGGGCCAAAACCCAGTGTTATGGTTTAGGGTCCATCCACTAGACCTACAGCAGATGCTATCTGTTAACCTCTCTTTCCCCCCAAAACAGAGGAAGAGGATAAGGGAGAGAGACTTACGGATTGCCATTGGCCCCCCTCCCTCCCAAATGGGCGTGAAAGGGAGTGAGAGACCTCTGGATTAGAAAAGGAAACTAAAACAGCTTTAATGAAGATAATAATAATAAAATGGAATATACAAAACCAGTATCGAACCCAACCTTCCCCTGATGGCAATTGTCACTGTCAGTGGAGCATGCACTGGGAGAGTCCCAGACTGGACTCGGTAACAGATGGGAACTGGGCTCAGGAACACACAAATTGGGATCAAAGGCAGAATGGATGGAGTTCTTCTTAGATGCCAGCCCTTGACAAAAAGGGTGAAGAAGGCACAGGAAGGACCGAAAAGGGTGGCAAGGGTCACAAAAGGCCAAGGAGGCAGAAGGGACAAGACCCCTGTGATCCCTCAGCTTTATACTGAATACGATGTGTATAGAATAGAAGCCCTTGTTAGTCCTTTAGGATCTCCTGTCCTGTCCATCCCTCCCTGCAGGTGCAGCCTTTTACTTTCTGCACCCCCAGTGTGGTTCACAGGATTTAGCAGTGACCTTGGTTTGCACAACAGTCCTTGGTAGGTACTCTTTAACGTGGAGCATCATCACTGCTAGGAGCAGACACTGTCTGCAAAAACATGTTAGGTTCAGAAAGTGCAGTTAGTTAGAAGAGACTCAGATGAAAAGTAAAAGTACTGAATAGAGTTGCTTTGGTTCTAACTTGAACCAGGACACACAGCCAGCAGTGAGGGAATGTTCCTCTGGTAGTCTAAGGTGCTCATCTGGAAGGTGGGATTGCTCCTGTTTATCAGCTCACTTTCCAGTGTGAAATATTTATAATCCTGACAGCTTTTTCCAAGCTCTGTGCTCTTAGTAGTCAGACTCCTTTTGTTTTCTGGCTTGGGCTTTTGCGGTCCTGTCTGGGTAGTGGCCTGGTGCCAAAGGGAAAGCTGGAGAGAGCTGTCCTTAATGCCCTTCAGGGCAGGGCATCCACCCAGAAGGTGGAGGATGCAAGTTAAAGTGCCTTTGGGCCAAATGCCCCAGTGCCAGCTGACTGAATAAGGTGTCCCAATTTAGCTTTTTTTATTGTGGGAAAATAGGACAATCATCTGAACAAAATGTGTGGTGAAAGTGGCCATGCACAGGATTTCGGCTTCTGAGTTGGCCTCATACACATACTTGTGTGTAACCTTGAGTTCAGTATTAAATTTCCAGAGTTTGGTGTTCAGAACATGTCAAGGCATTTCCTTCCTTGTCACTTCTGTTGGGCAGGTCATCAAGCACTACTGAGAAGGAAAATATGGAGAATCCTGGGTATAGACCTGGAGTTTCCCAAGGTGGGTCCCTAGTTGGCACCCACCTGCACTTTGCAATCACCAGACTTGTTGTGCTCACCTAGGCAATACTTACTGCGTAGCTCCTGTTCTAGATGTGTCCAGAAAATCAAAGGATAAGCTACTTGTAAGGAGCTATTAATCGATCTCTTCTGGAGAGTGCAGGATCCCTTTTTCCTGCTTAAACTTCTGTTCTTATCTTTGTGGAGGACACTTCTGTTACATAGAGGGTAGGGAGGTCGCCTCAAGCAGTTCCTGTTCTGTGCTCAGTGCCATGTTATGTGTTTATGGGAGAAAATCTTTCAGTGTAACAGGAAGATGACTTTAAAATCCACCCTTATAAACACTTGGTTGTTGGCTGACTTTTTTTTTTTTACATATACTCAGTTTTTCCGGTGAAATTTTCTCTCTAGTTTGCTGTAGTCTGTCTCTTGAATGAAGCTGTGATTTTAAAGACATCATTTCACATTGGAGACAACTTTAATGTCCTATGATAACGTGTACAAGAATGTCAGATCAGTCAGTGTTTAATTTGCAAATTAAAAACCTTGCTGTTGTGGCTTTTTGTGTTAAACTACTGAACTGTAAGGATAATGAACTGGTGATGCAGACTTCATGGTCATTAATCTGATATTGCCCTGGCTGTGTTTAAAGCTAACTGTTCACAGTAAAAAAGCAAATGAGCTCTGTGTTACCTTAGATATAATTAGATGTGGTGCCTTGTATGTTTACTTTGGAAATTAGAGCAGAAGCATAAACCCCTTACAATATAGGCTGCAGTTCCCAGTGCAGAAGCGACTGTGCAGTGAACACAAGCTCTGCAGCACGTACGACTTCATGCACACTGTGGGTTACCCTGCTTTGGATTTCTGGAGGAACATGAATTTCTTCTTTTCCTCTGCTCATAGGACAGTGATAGCATTTTAATCCTGATGGCTGCAGCCGGTAAAATCGCCCTATGTGAAATAGGGAATCTGATGTTCACACACATAGTACTCTGAAAAGTTGGGCAGTATTGTAGCAAAGATGAAGGATGACTCCTGAGGTCGCTTCCCCAGCATCCAACTCCTCGTTTTTCCCTCTGAGGAAGGTCAGGCCTATTGAGTCTGAAATGCTGTCCCATTTGCTGTTAATACAGGCTGTAAACAGCCACTTTGTTCAACCTTTGCATCTCTTCGGGGTTTTTATTTGGAAAGATAGAACCATAGAATCATTGAATCATTTTGGCTGGAAGAGACCTTTAAGATTACCAAGTTCAACCGTTAGCCCAGATGACATGACTTTGCTGAGCAACACTAAACAATAGTTAGTTAGATAGAAGTCTTCCAAATATGTTTTGAAACACTTTGAAGCCATAAAATACAGTGGGTCTGCAACAAATCTGCCAGTATATTTGCTTCTAGCACGAGAGCCATTTTGCCAGCAGGAGAAAGTACTTCTTCCTACAAAGGCCAAATTGACTTAAAGGTTTTTGGTTGGGGTTTTTGGTGTGGGTTTTTGAAAAGCCCAGTGGAACTGACTTGGTAGCTAGTGGTCCAGTGTTAGCTTCAGCATCTGATTGTTCATTTTCTGCTTTCATATGCTGATACTTTGAATGATGCCCTGTTGGGAAGAGGCTGACTGAAAATAGTGCAGAGTAACTTTGGGCAGCAAATGATTTGGTTCTCAAATGAGGCTGATGTCTGCATAACGAGATTAAAGGAGCATATTTTGCAACTTGTCTCCTTTTGCAGGGCTGTTGGCCTATTTTAAGGGTGAGATACGTGTTACTGCTTGTGTAATGTCCAGTACGATGAGACTGTGACTTCCTAGGTGTTCTCAAACCTGCAAGTTAGCCCAGCCCACAAATGCTATAAGAGGTTTGTGGCTACTAATGAGCTGCAGAAATGATGGTTACTCTACAGCTTGTGGTATGCAAATATAAGTGAATTAGATGTCTCTTTTAAGCTCAGCATGCTCTGAAGGGTGGCGATGGATGGTTTTTCTGCTGTAACTTGGCTGTGTAAGAGCTGGCTTCTGGTGAGGGCTTGCTTCTTCCACTCTCCCAGAAAGTTAAACACAGGATGGTAATGACATGCTTTGTAGAAGTACATGTGCTGCTGGGCCATAATTTTAAAATCTACATTGTAAATCAGATGATCACTAGGTCTGGTCAAAAATTGCTGGCTTGGCTAGCTTTATCGCTAAACAAGGAAGCAAGTCACTAATTTGACTTGTTTAGATTATTTTTCCCTGCTGCTATCCTCCTGAACTACAGCTGCCAAGATATTGCTCGGGTATTAGGGTGGAAAAGGAAAGCAAGCCCTGGCTGCGTCTTTTCTTCTCAGAGTAAGAAGTGCTGATAGAGTATATCTACGTGTGCTTGTACGCAGTTTTCAGATTATCACCATATTATTAACACTACAACTGACAGTATACGAAATTGTCCTGTCATGAGCTTGCTAAGAAAGGTAACAGGCATTTGTGCAGGATTTCAGTCATAGCCAAAGGTTCCCACTTGGTATTTTTTCCTGTGTATGCAGTCCTAGACTTACTGAAAGAACCAAATGGCTGCTTGGTCTACCTGTGTCCTGCCTAAACTGTTGACACTTAATTCCAGAACTAAAGGTCTAAGTGGTCACTTCTTCCATAATAAACCATTAAGTTAGAAATTAGTGACTTGCTGTCTAGTTTGTTACCTGGCTGCACAAATGGTGGTGCTAGCTCTGGTTCCAGGAGGGGTGGGAGGAGGAACCTCTGCTGTGACTCATGCTGGCTTGTTCTTTACTTATTGCTTAGGGCTTGTAATGTTTGGATGCTAAGGTGTTTCTTAAGCTATAATACTGAGGATTTATCAGACCCATAGTTGAGTGTAAGAGGTAGGAAACAACAGTTTATGTACTTTTAGGTTTGGGGGGGTTCAAATGCCAGTGACAATGCTGCCCACACTGCCATTGTTTTAATTGCTTATTTATAATCTGTTTGAGGTAATAATTCTGATGGCTGCTTGTGTCCTAATGTGACAACACATTCACTACGATGCCCTGAGCTTGTCCCACTCAGTATCTAACTGGTTAGCTTCTCTTACAGTACTGCTAGTCCTTGATTTTTTTAAAAGGCTATAAGTCCAAACAAGCTCTGGGACAATTTGGTATTGAGCTTCCAGCGCTTTGCCATTTCCCTTAGCAGTTGGTACACTGCAGCTGTTTGGGCACAAGCATAACATGAGCATCATAACAGCCACTACTTCAAATGTTTGTAGCAGTGGAGAGAAGGCAGTTGGTAGTGAGCAAACTTGATACTGAGAAGTGTCACGTTCTTCAAAGATAGCTGGGGAAGGAAGGCATCTTCATTAATGGGAAAAACACAGGCAGAAGTTTAGGTTTTTAGAGATATTTTGAACTTAGTTCAGTAGAAGTTTATCAGATAGCAGTGTGGAGACTTTCTACCATCGTTTCTCCTGGGCATCTGTAGCAAAGTATACAAGGATGCTTCTTCCTCTTTGCCGTACCTTCTTGGAACTGAAATCTTTGTCCTTGACTGAAGTCCAAGCCACATCTTCAGTCTCCTTTTAAAAGTAGTTTGTGCCTGTTCTTAACATCTAGTACCCCTTGAGCTTCCTCAGTGCTTTGACTTCACTGTAACATTTTCTGTTGTTTTAAAATGCTTCCTTGCTGTTGACAGGCTCTTCATGCTACAGCACAGTGAAGCTGACTGCATGGAAAATCAGCTGGAAAGAATCTCCAAATACGGTTTTGGCATTAAGATGAGGTTACTTTCAAACAGTTGATATTTGAGTCAAACTGTCATATTTTAATTTCTTGTCCTTCCCAGTACTGATTTATGCACTAAATCACAATTGCTTATGTCTGCTTGGTTCACTGTTTTGTTTCTGATACTGTTGGGTAGGTTTTAATAAAAAGCTTAAGGCAGCTGAGCTTGCATTGTTTGTTTTAATGGGGAGAAACAGAGAAATGAAAGAAAGGCTTCAGATATGGTTTGGCCATCCCCTGTAAATGAATATAGGCATTCGTGCATACAGTTAGCAGCACATGCAGATGAGATGCTGCAAGTGATGTGTAGAGTGGCAGCCTGTCCCCCAGAGATGGACACCAGAGGCTCACCTGGAGTCTCTGCAGAGCGTTTTGATGGAGAACACTACAGTGCAGCTTAGTACTCCTGATCTGTCATGTTAGCAGGAGGATAATTCACTGAATTTCTCAGTTAGCATTGTAAATCTTGATTTTTTCCCCCACAGCTTTTCTTATTTTGCATTACGAGAGTTTGGTAAGTACCACTTGAACTGCATGGCATGTTGAAAAATAGTACTGGGCTAAATAAGGCTTTCTGAAAGGATCTTCTGAGAAGAATCCAGGAGTCAAAATACTAATTTGTGGAGTGTGGTAGTCAGTTTGGTATCTTCTCTGCATCTTTCCTGTACGAACTCTTCAAGGCTACAAAGCGGCAGAGTAAAATGGCAGACATTGTAGCTGAAATAAATTTGGGTTTTTGACTATTCTGGGCTATTTAGACTGTTCTAGAAGCTAATGACCTACTAGTTTAGTTGGAGGAGATCAGGGCTGTTAGGACATTGAAATAATGAACAAAATGCTACTAGGTCGAAGACCTAGAGTACATTCCAGTTTACTCCTTTTGCTTACGTTTTGGGAAGGATCTCAGTGTGTTAATGAAGTTGAAGTTTTCTTGAGTCAGATGACCAAGGGGTTGTAGAGGGCAGTTCTAAGGAAGGTAACTGAGGGACTGTCTAGCTTGTGATACCACCACACGTACCCATTCTTTATTATGCTACCCTGTGCAAGTGTGCTAGGTTTTATACAGATGCCTCTGTAGTGTCTGACCTAGCCAAAACATTTCTGAAATGCCCCAGCTCCCCGGACATACCATGTTTCTGCATGTGCAGTTCATGCTGCAGATTCTATAGAGGACCTGCTGCTCTGCTTTATAAACACTACTTAGCAGTTGTGGAAATGCTGGTGGTTAGAGCTGGATTGCAGACATTTTTGCCATAGTACACAACTTGAACCAAGCAGCTGCAGCTGGTTTCCTGGGATACCAGAGCAGAAGCCATGAACAGATGAGATGCTGTTCCCCTTTTGCTTTTGGACTCTGACTAGGTTGTCAGTGTTGTCTAATCAAATTACATCACAGCCTTGTTTGAAGGGTACGGTATTTGGAAAGGATTAGCAAAACCAATATGATATAGCTGTTGTAGGACATGAAGTTGAAGACTGGTGATGCAGTCAAAGGCAGGCGTCTTTATCATTCACTCTGCATCCTGTGGTAGGTGCAGGTCATCTGCTTATCTAACTCTCAAGTACCCTGTTAGGAAGGCTAAGGATTCCTGACAATGCTGTATGTTACTGTAAATGTCATTTGTCTGAATATGAGACAGGATAACTTGTCAAGCATTGTGGTTTTTTTTCAAATATATACCCAGATGAATTGTAGGCTGTCTTAATTTAATACTTATGCTGAAAGTTAGCAGGCTTTGGCCTGAGCACTTCAAATGTTGGGAATATCAAAAAGCACCTTGAAGAAAAGTGATCTTTTTTTAGAGCTTCTCTTTTCACGTGGCAAATACTGAACAGTAACCTTTAGAACGAAACTTGCATACTTTTTGTAACAGCAATTTGTAGGAAATCTCCTACCATTTGTGCTGGTAATGGAGGGTGGAGGGGACGACTTCTCCAGACTTCAAAGCATAGTGTGCTAATTTGGAACCATGTTGAGTGTCTTGAGCTGCAGACTGTTTGAGAGACAGATCCTTACCATACCGGTAAAACCTAATTTGGTTTGAACACATATGTTTAATGTTTGTGATATAGATAATGGACTGAATTAAATATGCTTAAAAGTCCTTCAGCAGCAGTGTGACTGAGAGATGAGGAGACTGAGCATCAAGAAATCTGTACCTGAGGATACCCTGCTTGGGAGAGAGAAATCCTTGTTGAGCAATGTTTTTTCACTTCCTCTGATTGTAAATCTGACCTGAAACAGAAACATATGTAGTTGCTACAGATGCTATATGGATTCTTCTACTTCCTGGGATAGTAATGGTGTGGATTTCCCCTCCTAAATTCACAGGACAGTGATAAGTATACTGGCTTGCTCTCCAGCAGGTTTCAGAAAGCACCAGCTTCTGCTGACCCAACTGATGCCAAAGGTGATATTAAGCTTTCTAGAAAGCTCTGAAGGCAGGTATTCATGACTGTACTAATAGGTGGGTGCAAAGTGGGAGTTAAAAGGGATTCTGTTATCTATGATTGCGTAGCTATTGCTATGCAAGGAAGGAGAGCTCCTCTATTACTGCAAAGTGTCTTTGTAGTAGGGAGATATTTATTTTAAAATACAGGCATTGTCTCTAGGTGTGCTTAGGTGCACAGAAATATTTTTTAAAAAGCAGGGGATTGCAATTTTATTATTCAAAAAATTTGTTCATGTATGAGCAGTGTGAGTATTTTCTTTAACAAGTTCAAGATGGTGCTGCTTGTGTGAACATGAAAATGAATGCTAGTGGTGTTCCTTGTCCATGGGTTTGGTCCATAGGAAAAGATACTTCCATTTCATTGAACCACATTGTCCTTTAAAGTCTGATAGAGTTGTTGAGTTTGATGTGTTTGGCATTAAAAAAAAGCCAGTTTGTTGGCCTTAAGCTTTGAGTAACATGATGTAAACTACTTCCAGGGAGACAGTTAAAGGTCAAGTAGTTTTGGACATCTGTGGGATATTCTGTATTGCACCAGAACCAACAGTATTGGATATAAATCAGTATAATGCTGAGCCGGCAGGAGTAATTTTAAGGGATGGATATGCGGAGGTCTGTAGAGACAATTGTGCTGCTTGGTTGAGCTGTTCATGTTCTCAATACAGAAAATGCGTGGTGGCATGGCCAAAGTCACTGGCTGTTGATCCTTCTTTGCAGTAGGCATGTGTTCTGGTTTGAGCCACAACAGAACCAATTCTCCATTCAGGGATTTTACTTTTCAGCTCCGTCTCTAAATGACTGCACTTTCTAAAGTTAAGGGGCATATTTTCTTTGACAGCATCCACCTCTAGCAGCGATGGAGCTTGATGTTTATAGTTCTACTAAGGGATGGTGTGCAGAAAGGCTCTTGCTTGTAGTTGCTCCAGTACAAAGCAAGCGCACTGGTCAGTTTGTGTGCTGTGTTGGAGTGCCATAAACAAAACTGTCAGTAAGTGTATCTTGTCAACCCAAATCCTGCCTCAGTGTACTTCATAGACAGGGATGGGGCTTTCCTAAGAGGCGCAGCCTTTGTTTCACAGGGCTAGGTCGGGGCTGGAGGGATGTGGAGGAAAATCGCACTGATCTGTGAAATGAACAACCCTTTTGGTACGGCAGGGAAGGGTCTTGGATCTGATACTCCCCATACTGCCTTCAGTGCCACTGAAGGTTGCTGCTGTTCCAGTCTCTTGATACCGTTTTGCTCAGCTGAAAATGTTTTTCTGTGGGGGCTATGAAAACTGGGACCAGGTGTGGTAGGAGGGACTGAGCAGTGCTTCTAGTGAATATTGCCCAGTGTCCAAGAACGGGAACGAAAGGAACTTTGTGGGTTTTTTCTCTGCAAGGTGCTCACAATCAGTTCCTGCAGTTGTCTCCTGTGCCACCACCCTTGTAGTGCAGGTCCTCCTCTGTGTTACCTGAAACTCTTTGCACTGTAACAGGGTGCATAACCTGAGATAGTTTTTTGTGAGCTGTTACGTGCCATTATTGCCCCTTGTATGGCTAGATACTTTTAAAACTGAAAGCATATGTAAAAGCATAAGGCCTTTCTTAGACTGAAATTTCTAGTACGTAGCTGCTCCTGTGCAGAAACACAACTGAGAAGTACAGAATGAAGCAGAGAGAGGACAACAGTTGGCTGCTGTTGGTCATCTTGCAGAGTTCTCCCGTTCCAGTCAAGACTCTGATCTTCCCGGAGTCTCCCAGGACACACAGAGCTCTTCAGTGCATGTCATGGCATGCTTGCTCCACAGTAGGATTGTAGAACTAGGATTTCTAGGATTGTAGAAATTAATTCCATGCAGGAATGTAATTCTAACTAGGTAGAAGTTTAGCTTTGTAGGCTGCATGGGGGGAAAGAAATTGTATTTGACTTCCAGTCAATTTGCAGTATAGTTTTTCATTCAGAGATCTAACAGAGCAGCATAGTTTATTATTTATAATTTAAATGTGTGATGATGCTTTGCTTTTATACATTACTTATTAGGCAGAGAATGCCTGGAGGGGTATACTTTTTGTTTCATTGTATCCAGCTCTTCTCAAGCAAACCCTGACAAGTGGCAGTTCCTGTAAATGTACTGATCATATGTAGATGGCTTTTTGGTTAGTTTGCAAACAGCTGCATAACTTCTGGTAATATTTGGAAAAAGAAAAATTAAACATCAGTTCTGTTAATTATTTTATTTGGGGGGAAATTTTAGTCTTCATATCAGGAGGAGTCATAAGGAAAATAGAGACCTGTAATTGTCAGACAAATGTTTCAGCTGCTAAAAAACAAACCCCTGAAGTACTTTGACAGTGTCTAGTCTGCAAGTGTTTTTGCAAAGTGCTGAAACAGCATTGATGTTCAGTGCCTGAACCTTTTAACTACCAACAGAATCTGGCTGTTTTTGTTCAGTATGTGATGCCAGATAAGCCTTTAAGTCCTTCAGTTCTTTAAGGGCTCTTACTGGAAACTAAATGGTGTGTGAGTGGATGCAGGCAAATCACCAGATGTGGTATTTTTCGCTTTTGTTTTGTGCTAGGCTAAAGAAAGCATTACATCAGTGTTAATGCATATCAAAAAGTGTGATGTTTCAGGGCTTCCTGAAAGAGTGAAACTAGCTTTCCAGTTTTTACGTGCCGCATCAGTGTGGCTGCAACAGGTTGCAAGATTGGAGAAATTGCACAGTTCGTTAGACCTACTCTCAGGCTTGCCAAATGGAGTGCAAACAGAACTGCCTCCAGCTGATACTGTCAATTCATGCTCTGGAAAAGTCCTGTTCCAGTCTTTCTCCAGTCTTTGTGCCTACGGAAGACACTTCTCTAATGTTTGTGTAAAATTGCTCAAAGAGTGTTTCTGCAGTGCAGATCTTAAACATCCTTACCTTCTGTGTGCATAGATACAATTTATTTTAAAATAGTGGTCTACCCTTTTTGGTTCAAAAATTGGGTATGGACACTGTTCCCTGTTCTAGGAAGCTTCAGGATTCTTTATTCAGTTTATGTAATAAATGTTATCTGCAAGCTGGTTCCCTTAATGAATCAGGGCAAGGTGAAACTTGTAGGTAGTGCACTATTTAAATCCTCCTACTTAGTACCAAGGGTGTATGTGGCTTTCAGATGCTGATTGCTGGTAACCTAAGACTAATACATCTGTAGGCTAATGTGAATACCAGCAAGGTTGTTTGCTTGTACTTGAGCATCTGTTAATTCATAATCACATCTACTTTATCACCACTAGAGGCTCCTCCAGGTCATGCTTTGGGTGTGCTTCTGTGTGAGGAAGCAGCTCAAGCTTTAAGTGGCCTGCAGATGTCTGAATCTGTCAGTGTAACACCTCTTTACAAGCAGTGAATTTAATTTTTAAAATAAAAATAATCAGTCATCCTCCTGATGGTGTGGTTGAACCTGAATCATTGATTAGCAATAGTTGCTGATCATTAACTACTGATGAACTTCGAAGAGATGTTGACTAGATGCTTGTAGTGTTGCTTGCTAGTAACTGGAAGAAACAAGCATGAAAATATTTGTTATGATGGGTGTGGGTAAGTAATTTTCTTTTAACATCAACATTTTTTTTCCAGCATAGATAAGGCTGTAATTACAAACACAGATTATTTCAGGCTTCAGACACTTCCATGTATGTCTGTGGTAGGTTTCCATTACAGGGCTGTACTTAGGCTTGTATTCTCAAAACACTGTCAACTTTTGCTGCAAACTGATTATTACTGCATCACAGTTCAATAGGATGGGGGCATCTTGCATCAGGTGCAGTGTCTGAGATACAGACTCTGATCAAACAGCCTGCCAACATTAGGACTAAGTTTTCAAGAATGAATCTTATAAAACAGGAAAGAATATCATTGTGAGATCATGGCTAGCGTACAAATATGGATGAATTTTCTGTTCTCTGACATTCCTGTGTCTTGGTAGCCTCAGTTTATTTCATATACAAGCAAGTCCTGTGCTAAGGTCTTAGGTCATTGCAAATATGTGGATATCATTCCTTTGAGAGAGTAAGAGATAATCCAGTTCCCGAAGTGACCACATGGATGCTACAATTTCTGAGCATGGTGACATGCTGGAGCACTCTACTGGAGTTATTGGAGGTATGGCATGCATTTCTGTAGATTAAGCATTAGTGATCTCTGTAGTCACAGGTACTTACATTTGGCAGTCCTGTTATTTGGAAAGTGGAGGAGCTTTTAGGTGGGTCTTCGTAGGAAAACAGCATGACTTGTTTCTGTAGAGTCTTCAAGATAAGAAGCTGCTGTGTGGCTATTGGCGTGTGCATGAGGACTTATTGGGGGTTACATTTTATTATCTTTCTCCAGCATTCAGCTAGTGTTCTTAAACTTCAGGACATTAAAAATGAAAAGGCGAAGCTGAAAAGTTAGCCAAAAATTACTGGAAGTGTCAAAGTAGAATGTGATGTCTCACAGTAGAAAACTTGCTCTGTCTTGAAGTTACCAACTTTTTTTTTCTTGAGGTATTGCCTGTTCCTGCAGATCTCCATAGCCATAGATGCAACATGTCTTGCAAGAGCTCTTATTGTCAATCTGCTACTGCTGTTTATCTTGTTGCTCAACTTAATGGTGGGAAAAAAACCAGAGTTTGGTTTTGGAGGCTTTTCTTCATCCACACTGCAGTTCTCACTAAAAAAAAGTGAGTCAAAAATAAGCGGAGTCACCATAGATCTTGTCTTCCCTGGTATGCCCCATATGGGTGATCGATTATCTGTTATGCAAATTTCTTCTAAATTTAAGTAAAGAGATGCCACTTCCAATCGAGTAATACCTGTGACATGCTTAAATACAGGAAAAAAAAAAGTTTTAATTTCCCCCCCAGTTCCTTTCTTGGTACTGGTAGGCAATACAGCTATTCAAGGGCTGTTTTTAACCACACAATTGTACATGTGTCCTCTGATTTTCCTACAAGATCCAGCTTTCTCTGTCCAACTGATCAGATCCCTTGCCTGTATTCTCATTTTACATCTGTCTTATTAAATTCCTGTCTTGACCTTGAAAACCTCTTGACCTGTGGTAGTCCTGTCTTACCCTGTATGCCTTCAAACTTAATGTACAAATAATTAGATACAGGCTTGAATTTCAAGGATGTTTGTTCATGTACTAAGCTTAGCTCAATTACACTGGTTCTTATTTTATCAGAAGTGTAAAGGGTCCCTTAAATCTCTCGGCTGCACTGCAGATGAATCAACCTGCTTTTCAGCCTTTTGCTGGCTTTTTCAGGAGGTATTTCAGCAAACTGAGGATTCTGGCTTTATCTAGATGTTCTGTTAGTCACTGACATGGCAACTAGTTGGAACAGAAATGGAAATACCAATGCTAACTTTCACATCTGTGTTATGATTTCTCTTACGTATCCACCTGGCCTGAAATATGTCTTTTTAAGCATCTGTGTATGATGTGATGGTCAAGAATGATCGATTTGTAAATGATTCTTGTACAGCCATGTGTAATTAGCATTTTAAATGGATCATGGTTGTTATAGCAGGGAGGTGATTTCCTGGTGATCTGCAGGAGGTGAGGACTGTATGTAAAAGATGTATCAAACCTCTTCAGTAGCTGTTTCCTTAGCTCCATGTTGGGACCATACGGTCTACACAGTACCTAACACAAGGCAACTTGAGATGTGGTTTAAACAGTAATACTTTGGAGGTCCTGAAGGCCAAAGCAGTTGAATATCTTGTCCTTGTGGCTATAGCAGCAGTGCTGTCTGATCTGCTTGGCTTTTTTTAAGCAGACATGTAGTGCAAGAGGTAGTCGTCTGCCTGGTGTTATGAAGCTGTTAACAGATATTTGCAGGAGCTGGTACTTTGGCAGGTTTGAGCTGGTGGCTAGTGCTTTTACCCCACCAGCCCAGGCAAGAGAACTTCTGTAGTGTGAGAAGTAGCAGCTTACTGTCCCGCAGCGTACTGTGTCTGTGTTGTGATTTTTGACTTAAGGTGTGTGCCTGTGTTTTGAAGTCATTAAATGAATTAAACACATCATTTGGACTGGGCTGCGTTTTCTTTGTAGGCTGAAGCTCAAACTGAGACTTGAGTACTTCAACAATATTCTGGCGTTTGCGGGAGTTTGTCTTGTTTTGAACTAAATCTGAGATCTGAGCTGGCATTCATCTTTAATTCAGACTCCTTGCAGTGGAGTTTGCTGGCAACCAAGCTACTGCTGCTCATGAGTAAAGCTACAGTGATTGTAACGGTGTGAGCTCCAAGTCATCTAAAGCATAGGCAGGGGTGAAAAAAGGTAGAGAGTGACAGAATGCTGCATGCCATTTGAATTTGGCTCCTTACTAGCAAAAAATACCCAAAACCTATTACCGTAGAAACAATAGCTTGCGGAGCAAGGCTATGTATGTATATCAGCTAATGCACTTACTTTAGCTTGAACTTTGAACTTGATCTGTTTGAAGCAGCCTGTGATAATGGAGCTGGCAGGGGCATCATTGTTTCTCAGTAGTGAGAAAATACGCTGTTGTGTCTCAAATGTGGGCTTCTCAGTAGCAGATACCTGACATCATGCTGGTTCTTGCAGTGAACGGGAGGATACTGGGCAGGGAGGCAGCTTGTGTAGATGTATCAAACCTCCCTGGCTCCTGCAGGACTCTGGACTCTGCGGGTGAGTTGTACACCAGGGCTGTGCCCAATACGGTTCTGTCGGTACAGGATTATAACTCTAGGCTAGTACAGTGCTGGTTGTCTCCACACTCGAAGATGATGCTGTTGTATTTAGCTCTTTGGTCGCAAGTGGTACAGCTCAGCAGACTTGTTTACTGCTGCTTGGTAGGTGTGACCTGAGCCTGCCCAGACTTACAGCCTGTGGCCAGCTCTAAATGGGGGGGTTTGCAGTCAGCAGTGGGAGTGCCTGAAAAATAAGTAGCCTGGCTGCCTAAGTGTGTGGTTTGCTTCTGTGTGGCAGCCAGCATAGGTAAGATTTTGACCCCAGTTCTTAGGTGCTGCCATTCAGTTTCTAGAAACCTATATCCCTTGTTTAAATAAAGGCTGGTATGCCAGCTTGAGAAGCCTTATCAGAACTGCTGCCTGCCATGCTGAGAAAGGCAAAGTTGTGTAACGCTGCAGCACAGTGCTATGGTTTACGCTTACAATGCTATAAATATTCCTTTCCCCTTGCTGCTTATGAAAGAAGTGACTGCATCAAGACCTGCCCTGTGTTTTTAGCAGAACATATGACTGGCTGTCCCTTGAGGAGAGCTTTCCTCTTGTCTCCAGCCCAGCTTGCATAGGAAGAGAATCAAGGCAGTTAGTCGTTCACTGACTCATGAATGGTGCTTGTTTAAAGAATAGTCTAAAAATACTTAAAACAGGCTGAAGGAAAGGGTGTTCATATGTCGGGCTAGCTTGGACATATCTTTACTCAGCAGATGCAAATGGTGTGGCCTGCTTCACCAAACAAAGCAATCTGCTGTGCTGTGGCCAAGTGTGCAGATGGGGGGAATGAACGAGTGAGTTCATAGAAACTCTGTCAAGCCTGTTGCAAAGTGCTGCAAAACTGGGATATGCTTTGGCTGTGATTACTTGAATTAGAGCAAACTATACTATAGAAATGACCAGGATAGGTCTGAAGTATATCACACTGTCTCATGCTCAACTGTTCTGTAGACATGCCTGCGTATGAATCTGCTTCAAGATTACTTGCTCAGGTTGTTGAAGTTGGAAATATGGGATTGAACAGGATGCCGAGGATGTCTTAGGCTAATGCAGTTCTTAATTAAAGGGATGATCTTCTAGACCTGGAAGCCTAGCACGTGGAGGCAAGTCTCCAGAGTGTCAACCCCATGCATGCTTAACTGGAAGACTTTCACAGATGGTGCTAGCGATGCTGGTAGTACAGCATGATACTTTGAATAAGCAGCCTCAAATATTCCCACCTCTGCTCCAGCAAAACTCTATTATTTTTACAAATAGAAAGACATGGAAATCTTTTTTCTGAAGTGGACACAAACTGTTTCTAGACCAGCTACACTTGTGTTAGAGCTTTACCAGTTCAGGTACCAGCATTTTCAGTTACACCTGAAGCAGGACTATTTTGAGTGCCAGCTTCTCCTCTAGAGCAGAGACCTAAGAGGAGATGTGTGATCTGGAGTGAACTTTACGTGCAGTATCACCAAGTATCTTTAGCCCCTTCAACAAGTATTAAACATTATAGGGAGACTTAAGTTTCATACATTTGGAGTTGTTATTCCTATTTTGGCCAAATGGGGAAGTCAGTGTGTCAGTACAGATAAGGACTGAGTCATCTGTTTCTGCTCGGAAAATAGTCACAGAGACTGGCCTCTCTGCATAACACACACCCAGTGAACCTGATTTCAAGCCAGGCAATTTGTGTACAGTCTGCAGGAACCAGGAGGAGTCAGACCCAAGAGCACAATCTCAATATGAGGCCTTCAGTGATGGCAGAAGTCTCCTTGCATCTGGCTTGTCATAATCTCTAATATATTAAACTTTTTTCCCCCTCTTAAAATCAAGCCTGATCGTGGAGTGAAAGTTTAATTGGGGTAGAATCTAGTAATATTTCAGCATGGGAATTCCTTGGAAAATACAGAAACCTCAGTATGATGTCAGCTTTCTCAAGTGGAGATTGCTTTAGTGCTTGTTTCCTGTGGTCAGAGCTCAGTAAAGCTGTTGGGTCAGCAGCTTGCCTTACAGAAGAGGACCAAGTAGTTCTGTTTGGTGTTAGGTCTTACATAGGTGCTGGTAGTTGCCTTTTCTGTGAGGAGGTGGCAAGCAAATGCAAAAACGGAGTGAAGATGAACAGGTTATAGAAGAAATACTTGGGTGGCTCAGGATGCCACTGTTTCCAACTCAGCATCTCTTGCTGGATGCTGCAGCTCCTGCATTTGTTGTAACGATGTTTTTTTTCTGTAGCATTGTGTAAGGTCAAACTGACAATAAAAGTAGTGGAAGTGAACCTGACAGTTGTTAGCCTAATGTAGGTAAGTGCTCCTGTAATCTGCTTCTTTGCTGGAGCTCTGAGGGCACTGACAGGCTGTTTTGGGAAGAAATTGTCAAAGTAACATGGCTCTGTGTCTTAGGGGTTTATACACTCTTGCTTTAGCATTATCAGCCTGGGACAGAGCTAAGGCAGGAAAAAAACCCCTTCTGTCAAACCATGAGCACTACAAGACTGGCCAGCACACAGCTGGAGATGGGCACCTGGGGATGTGCTTGGGTGTGTGACTGGGAAGGAGAACGGCTTCAGAGGTGTGCAGGTGGCCTCAAGGGAAACATCTTATTCAGCTTCTGGCCTGTCCCCAGCTTTCTGTTCCCAGCAAGCTCTCCATGCAAGAGCATTACCAGCTGCTCTGAGGCTGGATGCTCCCTGGGTCAAGAGCATGGACAATGAGTGTTTCTAGCCAGAGACAAAGTGAGTGTTGCATGGTTCAGACTGAACAGCACAATTAACTGGGCAGTACCATGGAGTGTCCCTGCAGTAAAAGCCACTGAAGAAAGAAATACCTTCTGTAGCTGCTGAGCTGCTCGAGATCCTAAACAGAGCTGATTTGTGCAGGCTCACTCAGCCTATAGATGAGTAGCAGCTGCCAGAGGCAGTTATTGTCATGAAGACTAGAACCTCTAGGCTGAACATCCAGGTTATCAAAGGGAGAAAATATTAAAAAAAAAAAAAAAAAGCCTCTTGGGTTTTTTTGAGTAATGTTAGAGGAAAATGCCCTGGTTTCCAGGCACTGCTTATTCTAACTTCGTGGTGCAGAGCAGTTTTATTTACTCAGATCTCTTGAGAGACGGCCCAGGCAGCAGGAGTGTGAATGTATGAGAACACAGAAGCTTGGATGCAAACTGGTTTAGCGGGACTGTAGTGAATTGCCCCTGTATCATCTAGCTCAGCTGTAGTTTCATGTCTGTTGCTAGTCCTTATTTCAAATTTAAGGAGCAAAAGACTAGTATGTGGGTGAAAGCCCTTTCTTTGGTCTGGGTTGGGTGACCTAGCTTTATGAACATAGGTACTTGGACGGATAAATATTTAATAACAATTTATGGTTAAAAAAAAGTTGGTAAAGGAAACCTAGTTTCTACCAGAGGAGTCTTCCACTGGAAATGATAACTTTTAGTAATGCCTCAGATAACTAAATTAGGAACTGTATACAAGATGTGTAGTGTGAAACGAGAATGGGCTCCTGCCTGTCAGACCAGTCTCTGATTGTGTAAGTTAACGTCACTTCTTGACTCATCTTTGCTTTACTGACTTGTGGCTCTATTTTCTTTCTTGTTTAGAAGCTTCATGTCCTCTTTGTGGGATCTAGTTTGCTCTACTCATTCAAGTCTCCGCGATTTAAATTCGTTACCAGCACAGGTAATACAGAATATAAGGGGTTTGCTGCTGTGTGTGTCCATGTGGCCATTCCAGCAGCAAGGGATTTTTCAGGGCTCACAAGTCTTAATTGACCTAATCACCCATCTAACTTGGATCAGAGATGTGCTCCTAGTTCTCTAAAAGAACAATGGATGTCAGTAACCATTAATATGGTGCTGCTGGGAAAGGAAGCCAGAACTGGACCTAAAATACCAGGCTAGTGCCCAGCTCTGCCTTAAGAAATTACTGATGCCTTAAGTCCCGGTATCTGGAGCTGAAGTAGCAGTGCTGGTCCTAAACTCATTTTTACCTTGTCAAATAGTTGTCAAGGCAGTGTGGCTAGCTTTAATGCTGCCTCTTGTTCTCAACCTGGATGATACCAAGGTGCTTTAAACCTCATTGATGTCAGGAACAGGCTGCTAGGACTTACTGCTGACCTCCACTGAACGTGTGTTCTGGCACATAGTATTTAATACTCCATGCGCTAATCTAGGCTTAATGTGGAAGAGGAAAATCCATTATATGAATTGTACAAATGCTTGATGCGTTAGAAACAGTAAAGGGCATTTTGTGGGATTAGATACTAACACTTAACCCGGCAGTGGTCTGTAGCTCCTGCTCTTGTTTTCCTGCAGGTTAGATGTATGGTGTAGCTAACAGGACCTGCTCGATGGGCGTGCAGCTGCGGGAAGCGATGTGCACAGTGAGGAGCCTGCTTACGCTGTTTCAAAGGAAAATGAGGCCTTGTGCTGTCTGCAAGTGCTGTAACTGGGGCAACATGGGTGATCTGCAGGAGACCTTGGTGGTATCTGCGCGCGGAGTCAGTAGCATCTCGTCTTTGGGCTGGCTGTAACAGATAATTACAGGAAAAAAAGCACAAAATAGTTTTAAAAACTCAGGTGCTTCCACTGTATGTGATATTAAGTATTTTGTGAAGGATGCCCAGTTTCACTGGTGCTGCATTTTCACAGGGCTTGCTTTAAGCTCGTGAAGTCGTAAAAATTATCTTTCTAGGCACTTCCAGAAACATGGAGCAGCCACAGTTTTTGCTGGCCATTGTAAAAGCTGCTGGTACTCCTTATTTCCCCTGGTCAGGTCAGTTGTGCTGCTGGTGGCTTTCCAGGAATGGTGTGCACTTCTCCTCACTGCCTCTCTGCAGCGGACAGAGAGGGTGGATTGACCATTCCTACCCTTGCTGCCTAAAACACAGGAATCTAGGTTTTGTCAGCTTGAGAGGAGTAGAAGAAATGAGTGTCATCCTACAGAAGTGTCATGTACAGCTAGGCTGGAATAAATACAGAGTTTCTAGACAGCTGAAGCTAGGAGAGAGTCCTGCCTGCTCCCCACTGAGAGGCAGATGATATTGTGTCAAATTAACCAAGGTATCCAGAAAAAAGTCACTGTAGTAATTACTTGTAGTGACTGAATCAGGGCTTAATTCAGTGGTTGGTGAGAACATTAGGTTTGTGTTCTTTGTGTGTCCTGGTTTGAGTGAATTAACATGGTATCTAGTCATCAGAGGAGTTTATTCTTTTTGTAGGGACTATAATTATGGCTAGTTATAAATTGTGGAAGGGGGGAATAGGTTGATGGCTATGGACTCCACTTTCCTGGCTATTGAGGATGTTCAGTGGTGTCAAAGAGCCATGGTGACTAAAATCAGGACACTTAAGTAGGATTATTTCTGTTCAGTTTAAGCTCAGCTTGAACAGCCAAGCACATGGTGAATGCAGTAAGGGTTGGGTGCTTGTAGGTGGGGGACTGAGCTATGTCTTTAGTCATCCTAAATCCGTTCGGCTATAATTGAGCTAACAAGCTACCCTAAACCTAGCAGGACCTAGCAGCCTGTCTGAACTTACCAGAAATAAACTCAGATAACCAACTTACATCAGTGAAATTGTAGGGACGAAACCTTCCTGTGAGCTCTAGTTTTATTTTTTAACTTATTACCTAATTCAGTCTTTAGCTCGTAACATGTTTAGAATTGGACTTTTAGTGAAGAAACTGACCTGTAATCGTGGCTGTTGCTGCATCTTAGCAAGCAGTCTTGCAGCTTGTCTTGGAAATTCTTGGCTTCCTTAACCCACTCAGAAACTCAAATAGCATTCAGTGAGAGCAGAGTGGGATGACATCATTTCCCATGATTTGTCTTATAGAAGAGATGCAGAGTAATTCTCTGGGACCTGTTTGTAATGCCCTGGAAAAGTGCTTGGTTTCACTTTCCAAATTCTGAATGATCTCAACATAGAGACCTGAAAATAATGCAGTTTTTTCGTTTGGAAAAAAAATCCCTGTCTGTAATGCGGAGTTTCCTAGCTTGGTGGCTTTTGGCTCTGATGTCAGGTTTGTGGAAAAGCTTCACTTGCTTTCTGCTCCAGTACAGCACCTCAATGTGCTAAACACAGGATAGTTGGAAGTGGCTTGTCAACAAGTAATGTGACTGATTTCTCTAAATCTGCAACTGGTTACAGGCAAGCTTGGGTCTCAGCTGCCTCCACATGAGAAGAAAAGATTTCTCTAATTTCTCTCCAGTTGCATTTTCTGGTGCCAGAGCTCCAGAGGCATCCTTCATGTAGCAAAACACCAGCTTTATGTAATTCCGTAACGATTGTTTTTGCAGGCAGATATTCCTTTTCTATTAAAGATTCACAACTCCGCAAACAGGATTTATGAGTTTGAAACAGTCTTCCAGAATCTGCAGCTTCTGCATGAGTCTGCGTCACATACAGAGACCCTCACTGGTGCTTCAAGGGCTCAGCCTTTGCAGTGGTCTTCTCGAGATGAAACCCTTGGGGTTAGGTGACTTGAGAGGAGAGGGTTCTCACTGGCAGGCATGAGACCTGTGGCCACATATGTGGGGTAGAAACATGGTAATGCTGCTTGATTTGGTCACCTAGAAACTACAGCTGTGTAGAAGACAGTTTCTGCCAATAAATCTTCTAGTGAGTTCAGCCCTGAGTTTTGTTGTCTCTTGCATATTTAATCCTTGGGCTGTTTTATGTCTTGGATCTCATGAAACTGCACGTAAGCACAAGAATGGGCTTTCTTGGGAAAACCCCAGCAGTCTGGTGGAATCTGCAGATACCCAAGGCAAGCACTTGGGCTGAAGTAAATCTGCTCTGCCCTGGGTATCTCTCTGTTCCCAGTGCAAGGTAGTGTGTTGTAGAGCCTGGTGTGTCCTTGCTGCAGCAGCCACTCTCTTCTGTGGTTATGTGGTGAAGAGGCATTCGCTTGTTCTTCTTGGAGCAGTGCCACCTTTGTAACTGACCTTAAACCATGGGCTGAGACTGTTTAAGTGGATCATAACTATCTTGGTTGCAAGCATGCTGTGGCACATGACTGCAGGAGGAGGACTTGGTGCTGCTGTAACACACCCACATACAGTCAGTACCATGAGCAGGCATATGCTGAATGTAAGGCAACACAAGCTGCTGAATTCCTTTCATAAAGGTGGACAGAAAACCTTTTTCTTGGCTGCATGGCACTCTGGCCCCATAAAACTTGGGTTTCAAGGCAAAGGCGTATGCTGGTCTTTAAGTAAAACTGTAGCGAGGTACTTAATGGCTCAGTAATCCACTTTGGTTGGCTGCCTGTTTCTGGGAATAAAACTTCCCATAGTTTGTCCTTTTGAACAAGGTCAGCACCTCATGTCCAGGTGGCATGGTTAGATACTAAAGTGGAAGGAGGTAGCCTGGGATTCTGCTCTCACCATGTGCATCTTGCTTCTGGGATGTCTTCTTGCATTCTCAGTTGCATGTGAGCCTGTGCTGCAGGGCAGGCTTCTCTGGAGATCCCATGCTAGAGGAGCGGTGGGACTTTCTTGGAGGTTAGAGCAGTGCCAAGGGAAGAGTTTGTGCTCCCCAGCGCAGCAAGCAGTGTGAGTCCCTCTCTCAGTATTTCTGACGCTATCAGTTCAGATTGAGCCCTCTTGCCTCCTGGCTGGCTTTTCTGACTCCTGCGAATGGCAGGACAGCACAGGGAAGCCAATATACAGCGCTGGAATCTCTGCAGTCTTTCTAGAATGGACTCTGCTTAGAGTCTTGCCCCACTGCTGGCTGCTGACCACTGGAAAGTACTGCTTGCTGTCATTGCCCATCAATATTTGGTTCATCAAGTGCGCTGATTTGTTAAACAGACACAGGTAGTATTCAGACTTGGGAAATGCTTGTGATGGCAAGAAAGGTAGTTTTAGGAATATGGGTATATGGACCTGCTTAACTATTGCACAAGAAAGGAAGAAAAAAACTTTGGATCTCAGTAGAGCAAGTATTTAACAACTTTTTTTTTCAGCCTAGAAAGAGTGAAATACTTACACTAGCAAAAGTAAAACAAGTCTTTCCACCTTAGCAAACTCCTTTAGCCAGATTCTGAACTGAGAGGGACAGCAGTAGTATCTTGAGTATCGGCGTTTGAAATAAATTTTACTCTGTTTAACAGCAGTTGTTGGATAGCACTTCTTGTGGTCGGTGCCTTTTGGCTTTTCTGAGCATTACCAGCCCAGGTCAGTCTTGAACAAGAAAAATCTGAATACCAGTTAGTGTTTTGTGACACTGAGAGGATGGGGCCAGTCTCTTTTCAGTGGTGCCCAGTGGCAGAAGAAGGGGCAACAGGCACAGAGCAGAACACAGCAAGTTCAGTCTGAACCTGAAGAAAAACTTTGAGGTGGCAGAGCCCTGGAACAGGCTGCCCAGAGAGGTTGTGGAGCCTCCTTCTCCAGAGACTTTCCAAACCCACTTAGACTCAATCCTGTGCAACCTGCTCTGGGTGAATGTGCTTTGGCAGGAGGATTGGACTAGATGATCTCCAGAGGTCCTTTCCAACCCTACCATTGTATGATTCTGTGATTTAATGGCCTTAATTGAACATTGCTTTTTTCCAGTTTTTCACTGTATTGCTTGCTTGGTGATCTCTTTTTTTGTTCTGTTTCGTAACTAAAATATTTTGCTTTTTTCCAGGCTCACATTAAATTT
>VZZY01010195.1:0-11550 GCA_013400335.1 Eurystomus gularis | reverse complement strand
TCCGGGAGGCTGTACCTGCCACAGGGAGACAGTGTCAAAAGCATTACTGGTGTAAAGGTAGATAATATGCACTTTTTTCCCCTCAACTACCAAGTCTGTCATTTCAAAACAGAAGGCTACCAGGTTGCTCAGACATGGCTTCCCTTTGGTGAATTCATGTTGACTATTCCTGAAGCCTGTCTTGTCCTTCTTGTGTGTGGAAATGTTTTCCAGGATTGAACAATTTCCAGTTCAGTCATCTTCCAGGAAATCAAAGTAAGGCTGATAAGCCTGTAGTTCCTTGGGTCTTGCTTCTTGCCCTTTTTGAGAACAGGAGTGACATTTGCTTTCCTTCAATCTTCAGGCACAACTCCTAATTGCCTGATCATTCAAAAGCCACAAAAGTGCCCCTTGCAATGACATCAGCCAACTCCATCGTGCTTGTGGGTGCCTATTGTCAAGGACTATGGACTGCATATCCATTTTGCCTAAATATTTTCTAACCTGCTTGGATGTGTTCCTGTGCAACCTGATCTAGATGAACCTGCTTTGGCAAGGGGATTGGACTAGATGATCCCCAGAGGTCCCTTCCAATCCCTACCGTTCTGTGTGTCCGTGATTCTTTGATTCTGATCCTTTTCCAGCAAAAGGTATGTCTTCCAGCCTTTCCCCTTGGTGTCAGGTACCTGGGATTCCTGAAGACTGATCTTGCTAGGAAAGACTGAGGTAATGGAAGCATTCAGTACCTCAGCCTTTTCCATGTCCTGTGTCACTTTGCCTATTCAGTGGCAGGCCCACATTCCTCTAGATTCTTCCTTGTGTCACTTGTGTACTTATAGAAGCACTTCTGGTTGCCTTTGACATTCCTGGCCAGATTAAATTACAAGTGGGTTTTGGCTTTCTTAACCAGGTTAAGAAAGCATGCTCTGACAGTGTTTCTGTATTCCGCTCAGGTTACCTTCTCCTGCTTCTGTCTTCTGTCTAATTCCTTCTTATGTTTCATTTTTTTCCAGAATCTCCTTGTTCATCATGCAGGCCTCCTCGCTTTTATTGTCCAACTTCCTGCTTATTGAGAAGGACTACTCTTGAGTTTGGAGGAGGTGATTCTTGAATATCAATGGCTATTCTTGAATATCAATGGATATTCTTGAATATCAATGGATATTCAATATCTTGAATATCAATATCTTTCAAGGCCTCATCCCATGGGATTCTTTCAAGAAGATCCATGAAGAGAGACCCTGCTTTTCTGAAGTCCATGGTTATGATCTTGCTGTTTGCCTTGATTTGTCCCCACAGGATCCAGAATTCATGGTTACTGAAGCCAAGGAGAACTTTGACCTTAACATCACCAACGAGTTGCTCCTTGTTTGTAAGTATGAGATACAAAGGTTTGTAAGTATAAGGTTTTCAGTAAAAAATAAGCAGGTCATTAAACATGTAGTTGTCCTGTACTTTTAAAAATTGATTTTTCTTACCTTCGAGAAACAAAGGAAACTGTATTGAAATATATTGTCTACACACATTTTCTTAACTATCAATGAAATTGTAAAGTAAGAGTAATCTGCATCAGATTAGAGTTGGAAAAATTGTTAAATTATACCTCAAATTTTTATCAATAATATATCAAAATGGACTACTGCAACTTTATTGGTGGTTACTGCTTCAAGAATAGACTCGAAAAAGTATGTTATTCCAAGACATTTGTGACTATATAAACTTTGTATCATGTTATTTCAGTACTGTTGAGGGTAAACTTGCATTTTTGTTGCAGGAGATGATAATAACCTAGCTGCATCTAGACTGGTAAAGTCTAAGAATGGAAACTTTAGCCATCATCTGAATATTTTTCACTGAAGAATATCACAGCAGGATGAAACATAGTGGTGAAAATATAGATTAGAGATGTCTACATAGTACCTCATATGAGATAGTTTGCCTTGGTCTCTGCTGACAGGATTACTTACCTAAATCATGTCCTTTGTAATGAACCACTCAAACTGCTTCTGTGGGGAACAGAGAACAAGAAAAAAAGGGAATTGTAAGAGCTGCATCTTGGATTTGGAATGTAAACCATTTGGTTCCAAAGTTTTGCAAAAGAAAAATCAATTATATCCCAATTAGCTGTGTTCTTTGACTTCTCAGTTGTTATATGAATCTTCTAAAAAGATTAGTGTAACTGAGTACTTGAAGCAGACTAGACTTAGACTAGCAGCACAGACTTAGATTCTTAGACCCATAATTCTTACATTTAGAATACCTTCAAAGTTCATATTTTTCTGTGTCGCGGCCGGGGCGCAGATGTCCGACCCGCCTCCTGAAGGGAGAGGGATTGAGGGCAAAATGAAATATCTCCCCACCAGGCTTGTAGGCAACTATGGAGACCGAATGAGTATTTAACAAGTTTATTACTAAATATATTTGAAGAAAACCATATTTACTTTAAGGAAATATTATGGTATCAAAGAACGCCATGCCCACCCACTTATTCCCCTTCTCACCTACCGAGAGATAAGGGTAAATAAAAACCTAATTATGTCAAAATATGACCTGTATATGTGGATGGTGTGTGTGTGTGTGTGCATGTGTCATCATCTGCCCTTTCGGCGTTCAGCGATGGTCCCCGTAGAATGGCGACGACGCCCGGCCGGCAGACCGTTTCAGTGACGTCAGCAGCTTGTAGCTTTTCGGCGCAGTTTCTTCTGCGAAGCTGTTTTGGCACAGTTTCTTCAGTGCAGCTTTTCCAGCACGGCTTTCCTAGCGGCGTTTTCCTAGTGGCGCAGCATTTGGCAGCTTTTGTGGCGTTGAGGCTTTCTGTGGCACGGCTTCCAGCGGCTTCTTGTCACAATTTATTCTTGCTGCAGCTTGCAGCTTTTTTTCTGGCTTCTTTCAGTTTTGGTTCGCGGTGGCGGTAGTGGCTATTGCGCAACTCTCGGCAGCGATTGCACAACTCGCGGCCAGCGGCAGCTTTTTCCTCCCCTGGATTCCTAAAGTGGTGGGAATCAGCAGTTCTGCCCAGCAGCTCTCCGTGGCGGCTGCTCCCTACTCCCCTGGCTACTTGGCTTCTCCGGGAGGGCTGTGCTGGCAGCTCAGTTCGGCTTCCCCCCCCTCCTCCTCACTCCTCTCTGGCAGTGGTGGAGGTGGGGGAGAGATGTGCTTGGCAGGAGCGATGTGCTCCCTTTGTGCAGCGAGCTGGAAAAAGAGAAAGTTTGTTTTCTTTTTCGATATTTATGTCCTGTGTTATCACACTTCTGGCTTCTGGAAGACCTCGCAATGATTTATGGGAGTCATGGTTCTTTGCTCGCTGTTTTAATAAGGCAGAAATTTTTAATATGTGGGTCAGTTCACCACTTTCTGTAAAAAGGAAACTCTTAAGTCATGGAAGAACGAAGATGAAGCTTCCTTCAAAGCTTGTTTTTTTGACTTTTAGTTGGAGACAATATACATTCATAATGTGACTTTGTTTTTTCCAGTATATGATGAAAAAGAGGTGAAGTGGGAGTCTATAAACTCTTACTGTGCCTTTTAGGCATTTTTTTGTTTTCATTTGTTTTTTCTTTTTTCAGTTGATAATAGTGGGGTTTTGTGTTCCAGTTCACATTTCCTTGTTGTGATGTTCTTCAGCCTTTAGTAAGACAAGAAGAATGTTCAAAATCAAAAACTCTTCTGCTCTTCAGCTGGAATAAGTTTTTGAAACTGATACTGTTTGGATATGCTGTGTAGTGAGAAAAATCTCTCATTAAAAGTTTTTTGTGGACTTCTCTAGACAGGCTAAACCAAGGGTTAGGCAAGGCTTCACTCTAATGTCTGTGTAAGTAAACATAATATCTGTAGTTTAGCAAGTCTTTTTTAAATTTAGACAAGTCATTCAGAGAAATCAATGTTTTGGTCCTGTTCTCTGTGCTTCACATTCTGTCCCTAATTTGTGCAGCAAATAATTTAAATTCAACTATCACAAAGACACTTTATAGACGCTGCTTGCTTCACACAGCAATTTTCTTTTAACTACGGTTATTTAAGTGAATCCATGGCAAGCACGCATTATTTATTTACTTTTTTTTTCACACCAGAGATTGTTGGAATATATGTAAGTCTTTTTATCTAAAGCCTACCTGTCAAATGTGCCTCATTGTGAAGGATGTCCCTTATTTTAGTCTCAAACCTGATGTTATGCTAAATTTATTCTTTCAAATTGCTTATCTCAGAGATGCTGAGTCAGTAGATTGAAGGAATTCAAAATGTTACACTGAGTCTGCTGTCACAATAGGAACTGTGGCGATGGACCTCACTACTGGGATCACATTCGTTGCCGATACTCTTCCTTATTTAGGTTGACAACACAGGAACTTTTCTGCTGAAGATAGGTGCAGGGAAAGAATGTTTTTTTCAGCGTCAAGTATGAAGAAGAGCGGGAAGTTAACATCACTGTCTTAAATATTGTGATTGATACTTGAATGGATATTGTGTTCCACTGTCGCTCATCTTCCATTTTCCTATGGCAAAAAAAACTGCATATGGGTTAATTTTGAAGAAATTCTGAACACTCATATATAAACTTGCATATCATTGTATTATTGTTTTCTTCTTTGAGAAATAAATTCAAGGTTGACCAGATGATCATACCACCAACACAAGTATTCAGAAATCATGTGTTATATTTGTACTGTCACCATTTTCCTTTAAAAATAATTTAAATAACAGTAAGTTTAAAGATGCCAAATTCAGTCATTTGTTACTGCATTTCTGTAAATAACCTTGTTACAGTGTAGGTGACTTTGCACAAGGTCTTTGTCCTTTGCCACGATAGTGTATCATCTTTTCAATTCTCAGAAACTGAAAAGACAGTGGTAATAAAAATGCTTTCTATGAGACCCACAACATATTGAGCATAGTATTTCGAGGTTGAATTAAATATTTTGTGGGAGTTTTTTGTTTTCTATTGTTTAAGATGCAAGTGCAGTATCATTGCAGTATCTGATACCTGTAGCAGCTTGACCATTTTTTATAGCAGTAGTAAGATTAATGTGGTTGTTTAATAGCCTAATTAGGTATAAATTTGGTTTCTCAAGTGTCTGAAAAGTCCTTGAGGTTTCTGGAGAAGAAAGATTAGAGAGAGGATTATTTTTTTGGAATAAGATCTGTAAAATATGTATTTTACAATGAAGAATAAATTTTATTTTATTTTTTACTTCTTAGAAAGAATAAAAAAGTAGAAAGAAAATATCTGCAAAATAAAAATATTTTTTTCATTTTCTTTTTCTTCACAGTATTTAAGATGCCACTATGATTCATAAAATATCCTCACCCTCTTTGTAGAGAGTCAACAATGGAATATATAAAGCCTAATACCTTTAATAGGCAATAGTCATCAATACATGCTTCTGGTTCTTTTTCTGGCTAGGCAGTCATTCTCTGTGACAGAGCATTAATTATCGTCCAGAAAACTCAAAGACATCACTAAGTTTAGGCAAAACAAGTACAAATCATGTACTGAAGTGTAAGGATTGGTAAGTAAAGATTCTTTCCATTCTCCAGAGGAAGATAAATTTGCTAAAGGGAAACTTAAGCTACCCTGCAATAACATACCCAGAATTAGTTCAAAGTATGGCTCTATTTAATGAAATTTACTTACCAAACAGGATCTTTAAAGAATTCATTGTGGGAGAGTGTGTTTTATGGTTACGCTTTGTTTTGGTTTGTTTTTTTCTATTGTTTTGGTTTGTTTGTTTGTTTTTAGTCCAGGCTACATATGTTTTGCTTGATGATGAGTTTGAGTATTTTCAGCAGTGAAGAAAATGAAAGATCTTTTTTCTCCCTTTCAGCTTCTTTCTAAGCACACATCAGACCGTTCTTCACTTCTGTGTTCAGTCCTTCTCAGTAGCCACAAGGACAGTTTTTAGAACTGTCCATCATACAAGACAATCTCTTATGCCCTGCAATGTGCCTGCACATTTTTATCCTGCTTTTATCTTCCCTCCCTTCAGGAAGATTTTTCATAGCATCCATAGATCTTTTGTGGCCTTTCTGTACTGTGCAGCAAAAACAACAGAAACTTGGTATTTGCTTCACCTTTTTCCTCATGCCTTCAGTAAATTCTTCACTCTGCACTGATTTTGGATCCTTATTTGCCTTTGATGTTGTTTAGCATTACTACACCTAAGAAAATATATTTCAGAAAAGAGAAGGTTGTGTCCTCAATACAGTACATGTTTTGCCATTTTACACCTACTAGGGCTTGTTTCTTATTACTTGCCTGTTCCATTTTCCCTGTGACATTATTTCCATTAGGTTTCTGTCCATTCTCTGTGACTTCTTAACATAGAAACTGCTGAACAAGTTTGCCAGTTTACCTACCTCATCATACTATGCTTTTACTCTTGAGCTTTGTACACAAAGTATGCACATACTCATCCTTCTCCTTTGCATTTCTCCTTTCAGTGCAAACTTAACAAACCTTTTTAAAGTTCCTTTAATTTATCATGGTAGCAATTGGTGAAAAAAAACTAGCACAAATAAAAAGCCTTTGATACTCAATGCAGTTGCCCATAGAAAGCCATCTACTGCCATTTGAAATGCTCAGAGCTGTCTAATCTCCACTCCAGAAGTGAGTTGTTAAAATTATCTTTCATCTTCACAGAAAATTGTCATGGTTTTCCTGCAAGAATTTATCCTATAAATCTTAGGGTCATGTTTCTGATCAGAAATAGAAAGAAAAGTCTTCCAAGTTATCAGTAATGTGATTTTGTCTCTGGTCACACCCAGATTATTAATGAAAATTCTCAGTTTGATTCTTCAAAATGGTACACTGTTAGCATGATGCTTCATTGTTTCGAGGAATGTTAACCATCTGGTAGCAAGGATACTTAAATAAATTAGTTTTCCATATGCTTACAATGAAAAATAATGAAAAATGAGGAGAATGTCCTTTTCTTGTAAAAGGCAACCCCTCCCCCCCAAAAAAAAAATCTGAAGTTCAAGATTGTCTATTAAAAATTGTTTAGAAAAATTATTCAAAATAGGAGACATGGAAGCAATCAAGAAGTCCATGAACAACAACCATAGATGTTTTACATGGCTGGTTCAGATTTTACAATCCCGTTCTAATCTTCTGACAGCTGGCTTCTCAAACTCTGCAGTGACATTTTGTCAACAAGCCATTCATTTACTATAAGAAACAGGCACAAATTGTCATTCTTTTGGTTAAAACATATCTTACCTTAGTGTTGCAAAACTTGTCATCTTCCCCTAAATCTATGGCTATGGAATGGGCAACAGTTTCACTTAAAATTATCCAGATTGATTTTCTGAAGAAGATATTGCTTAGAATAATGCATAGAATTTCTATCCTAATCATAATAACAAGAGATGTTTGCAGTTGTTTAAGCTGTCAGTTTAACTGTCCCTCAGAGGCACCAGCAGAATGTGCTCTGATGGAATCTAGATCAATAAAAAGTATCCATGAAAATCCTTTCCCAAAGCTACATGTACTACAATACCCCTTTTTTTAACCACACAGTAGAAGCTGCATCTGGGACTTGCTAAAGGTTTCTAAAACTCTAGATCAACTTTGGGCAGTATTCTGTAGTGCCACTAAAAAAATAGTTTTATAATTTAACAAAAAATGATAAAAGGTGAAATTTCACGGGGAAAAAGTTTGTGAGGATTATTACTTTAGCTAGAAAATTCTTTCAACCAAATCTCAAAAATTTAAATGCTGGTTTTTGTAATTAAAACGGTTTGTCTTTTGTGGGTTATCATCAAAACCTAAATGGTTTTCAATCAGGGAAATTGAGCACTGCAGTCTGCACCTTTTACAGAAAAAAAAAATCAAACCAAAACAGTCTTATCGTTGCAAGTTTCAACTTCCTGTTAAATGTCATCTAAAAGGGCTCAAATGAGCATATTGTGTTCATGTAAAATATGAACCATCAGCACAATAAACTTTATTTGGACTCTAAGAAAATATTGCCATTTTATGAGATACTGCAAATTATGCTTTTTGTCATGTAAGATAGCCTTGGCATGTTTATTCAGATGAATACAACAGTAATGACATTATACATCATCTTTTATACAATCTGTGTATGTTTGGACTTTATGTAAACATTATATTTCATGTTTCTAGAATTTGTCCCAAACACTGTCTCAGATATCGAAAATTACCAATATAAGTTTTATGGAAAACTGAAGCTTCTATTTTCATACAAAGCTGAAAATATTGATAACTGAGTGCTTTTGTTTTTTATCATTTAGCATGCTTATGTTTGTTTAAATTAATTCCGTTTTTAAAATGTATAATTATTCCACATAAAAATGTGCTTACATTTTAAAAAACATCAAGTTTATTCCTTTATTCCTGGTTTCTGTATATTGGATTAAAACCAATCATGTTTTGTTCTGTATTTTCCATGGAAGGTAAGATACCATATAATCATAAATGGTCAGCAGAAATACCTTTTAATTTTATGATCTACTAGAAGGGTATATTTTTACATCATATGCTCTGATGGCAGTGTCAAAAATTGCTCACAAAGATGCAAGCACTGTGATGTATGTATTTTTATACTATTCTCTTCATAAAGCTATCACTTTCATCTCAGATGCAACCACCTCACTCAGCATCCATATAATTAGATTTTGTCATTATCCAGGGGGTTTTACTGCTGCTGCAAAATTGTGGGTTGCATCTTTATCACTATACCTGATTAATGTGTGTACTGAGAAGCCCTCTTGACACACAACGGATATCATTTCACTTCATTCACTCTGGTATGTACTATAACTTCAAATATAACTCTGTCATATAAAGTACTCATTAATAGTGAATGTGGGTCAAAAGAGGAACAGTAAAGACACTGATTATGGGCTGAATGTCTCGATCAGGAGATACAAAAAGGTCATTTCACCATCTGGAGTCCCCAGGTAAGGTAAAGTATCCATACTTATTCTTCCAAATAATTGACCAAGCCTAAGGATTGTTTGTTTTCTTGCTTTTTTTTTTAAACCAGTTGTGAATCTGACTGCTTTTTCAACAACTGCCTGTATTTGAAAGAAAAATTACTTAGGAAGAGAGAGATAGAGGGTCCAGTTCCTCTCTGTGCATGAGTAGATTAAAAACCATATTTTAATTTTCCACTTAAGTGCCCTAACCATTGTGCAAGCTACTAAGTCTATTAGGATGGTTCCACTTTGCAGAACATAATTCAAGAATCATTGAGTCATAGAAATAAAACATAAAAATGAACCACAGTTTTGTAGCTTTAGTAGTTATAGACTTTACAAAGCTGTGGAGAAGCTTAAATCTTGTGCCAGCTCATGGGAACAGCTTCTGTGTTTTAACCAATGAAATTTGCCTGTAAAGCCCATGTTTTTTCTTCCACACTCATATTAACTGCTCTAATACCTACATTTCTTCTTGTTTTTCCTTTCTTTATGAATTCTTTTTCTGGGCGTTGTGCAGTAGTTTCAGTAGAAGAACTGATAGTTACCTTAAATACATTATTATATCATGTATTTTCATGGCAACTGCAGAATCTTCTAACTAGTGATTTATTTATTGGAATAGAGCATCTTTATATACATATTTACACACACATATATATACCTACAATAGTTGCTTGCCGAAGTCACTCATACTGCTATAAGTTTTGTAGACCTCAGCCACATTAGCTTACTCCCAGAACTGCTGAGCACTTATCAGAAAAGCTCTTTTACATGCAGAAGCACATCTTAAAGAAACTAAGGAAACTTCTAGTCAAAGTGTCACTCAAATTAACTTTTTTTCCTATGCTTCATTGTCAGGTAATAGTTGACAGAGGACTGTCAGGTTTGCAATTTTGAATATATGCACCTATATTTAGCAAAAAATGTAAATTCAGGTCTAAAAAATCTGTTGCATGTGAAATCCCTGTTTTTTTAAAGTTTTCTATCAATCTGAGCTTATTCCTAGTCTTGCTATGTATATAAAATATGTATATTTTTTATATCAGTTTACCAATAGTCAATCATGCATGAGTATGCTGCAGCATTACCATATAATACATTTCAGAATGTGCTCAATATTTTGAGAAAATAGATTTAATTATCTTATTATGTGGGAATGAAATTGAACAAATCAAAAGAAGCTTGCATCAAAAGGCTTATATCCATGGCGTATGCCTTCCATATACAATAGTTAATAGCTACTATTAAAAGTAAAAACAAAAATGCCCAAACACTCTTAATTTTATAGTATTCCTATGTGCAACACCACTACTAAATAATTAAAATTCATTGGTATAGTTTAATTATATTAGTACCATTAAATCAACCAAACCATTAAAATGTGTTTTGTACATTAAAAAAATCACATATGCAGCCAGCTCACGCTGTTTCTATGAATTGTTTATGTAACAGAGCAGAGGGCTGCAGGAGGCATATGCAGTGTTAGACAAGTAAAGATCGTCAAGGATTTATGAAGGTATGTGTGTTTGGTTTTGGCAGGAATTAAAGACTGCGGAGTATCATGCTGTAAAATTGTGCCTGATTGAACAGGCAATTGATACCCTATGGCAATTTTATCTAAGGACCTTGAAGGCTGATTTTGTTATCAGATTTCAAATTCATGTTTTACAAGGAGTACTTTAGCAGAATCTCCTAGATATGTCTGTATAATAACCTTTTCTAATCCAGAAACTCATTTATGGCGCTTTCATTACAGATACATATGTAAACATATGCATATATTTAACAGAACCGGGCCCTGCAAACACACATTCCATAACAGCATACAGGACTGATGGTGTGTTACAGACTCCTTATCCCTACACGTTAAATAACTTTTACTGGTACTCAACTATGCCTGGTTTCCCCATGCTGCCAGATGATTGATGTTTTTAGGAAAGTGTTGCAATGTCTCATTCTTAACATCTGCTCTGCTGATGGGGAAATGTCTAATAACTGATATGTAAATCCCAGAAAAGTACAATATCTGGGATTTCACCAGTATGAGGGCAAAATAAGTTGAAGCTAGTTATTATATGGAAAAAAAAAGAAGTCTAGAAAGTTTACTGAAGCAAACTGCACATGGAAATTGCAAGACCTGAATCTAGAATTAGATTCTTAAAAACTCATGTTCAGTGCTGCTTAATCATGGGGATGTTTAACTGTGCAAGCAATCAGCTTCTGACCTTAAAGTTTTGTACACATTTAAAGATGTATTTTTACATAATAGCAAATAATTATGCCTATCCTTAGTGTAGAATCCAAAAGCTAGGTCTTTTTCTGTTAGGCTATGTTTGTGTGCTATAAATGTGGCCAGGAATTTTTCTCTATCACCACAAGTGTGTGAAATGGTGAGTCACATCTGTATGGCTAGGTCTTCTTCCATCACATAGGAGGATGGCCTTTACCAGGTTGTTTACATCAAGTTTGTTATCCTCCAAACAAAGTGTGAACCTCTTCTGGGAGAGTAATAGCCTGCATGGGACAAAACTTGCTGAGGAGTGTGCAGGCAGTCAAACAGCAGAGAAAAGTGTGAGTTCAAGCCCATGACTTGCCGCCTTAGTTTACTAGTGTATTGGTTTAGTAAGA
>VZZY01010193.1:111482-134136 GCA_013400335.1 Eurystomus gularis | reverse complement strand
TCACCGCCATCACCGCCGCCTCTTCCTGCCCGCCCGGATTCCGCGCGAAAACAGACCCACGTGGTCGGCAAAAGCGCGCGAAACCTCATGAATAATGGATAGGCTCGGGGCAGGCCCCGCCTCCCAGGCAGGGACCCGGGAGCAAAACTGGGCCAACGTTTGAGCTCTTCCTTCGAGGGCTCTGCTGCCGGGAGCCCGAGTCACAGGAGAGCTCCCGCTGGGAGTTCCTGTGTCCGTGTTCTCACCTCTGCTTCTTCTGCAGCTCCGGTCGAGCCTGGCTTGCCCAGCTTTGCTGGCCCACGGCACACCCGCTTGAATCAGCTTTGTTCTGGTTCGCGCTGAAACTACAGGAGGTGGGAAGAAGGCTCTGGCGTTTGGGGCTTTTTTTGGTGCGAGTCTGTGCGGTAACGGTAACGGGGAGCAAAGTGGAGCGGCTCTGAGGAGCGGACATGTCTGTCCCCCCAGCTGCTTGGTGCAGAGCAGTGCAATTTAGGAGGGGAACTGAAGAAGAGCACCTGTCCCATGGAAACTGGAAGAGGAATTTGGAGAGACAAAACAAGCGCTGGGCTGATGTTTGGTGAGGAGGTGAAGCACTTCCATCCCACGCCACGGGCTCTTGCATAATGGCAGGTGGTTTGGATTTTGGAGATCTGTCTTCTCGGAAGGGTTTCTGACCACTGTTTAGTATCAGGCTGTTTCTGCTCTTGGCTGCACTCAAGTGTGGGTCAGTAACCCTGGAACGAGACACCAGAAACAAAAGTGACTAAAGAGGCAGCTCACAATCATAGACCTGAAATGGCTCTGCCAGAAGCCTACCTGGATGATTCAGCCTGATACGAATATAGCAAAGCAGGAGCACCACAATATAAGGAGGAGAGTGGCTCAGCCTCTTCTCTGTGACACCTGACGAGAAGCTGGCTGGTGCTCCAGTGAAACAGGCAGAGAGACCACTCAGAGATGCCCCCACCTACAGGCTACTGGAGACCACCATGGCTTAAGGGAAGGCAGCCCAGGACCTACATAAGGTAGTGTCTGACAAGGCCCAGATGACACATGGTGAGGAACCGGTCTCAGCACAGGGTGCCACTGTCTCTCCAGGCACTGGACAGCTGGATGGGCAGACAGATTTTCTGTCTGTCCTTCCCAGAAGACCATGCACCATGTCCATGTCTTCACTGCTCTCCTTGGGTGCCAGCTACAAGTGGTCCTGTGCTTGAGCTGGGGTGCTCTGTCTCTCTGAGAAGAGCTGAAGCTGGGCAGCTAAAACCATCCCTAAAATCAGGTGACCACCATGCATAGGACAGTGCTGCTTCTGCTGTGCTAGAGACGATGCCCCGGGGCACACGACAGGGTTGAGATGCAGACCAGGCCCAGACAACTCACTTGGATGAGCTCAGCTGAACACCAAAGTCCTGACTAATATCTCCATCCGCTAGGATTTTACGGACTTACAGCAGGCTTACAGCACAGGAGGAGCCCTTGGGGCTGAACTCCCTGTGAAAAGAAGGGCAGAGACACAGGACCACAGCCCAGGTGGCATCTCATGGTGCAAGTTTATGCCTAATAACTAGAAATCAGCAGGTTGGTGGAACAGCTCTGAAACAAGACAGGCACATCTGCCTCTGCGGTTGCTCAGCACCTGAACAGCAAGGCAGTTTCAGATGAGAAGTAACATCCTGTCCAGTAGACTGATCTAATAAAAGCCAAAAGAGTATTTTAGGAAATAAAATGTCCTACAATGGTAGAATTTGTTGATGATACAAAGCAATGCTGTCCTGGAAACTGTGACTGCACCTTCCACCTCCAATGCCTGCAAGTCTAGTGAGCTTTCCAAAGGACAGCAAACTGCAGTAGGTACAGCGCCAAGGGCCAGCTTTCCTTGGAGCCCTCAAGGTTATAGCAAGCTGTTAAAGATCACCTTGTCTTGCTTCAGCCTGGCCCCACCAAGTGGCCCAGCAAGGACAGAGGGAGTGAGCCCTGCCATCTTTGTGTACTAGATGGTGGAGAAAACACAGAGAGCACTGGTTCTCAGCTGATGAGAGATGACACATGTAGTTAAGGTCTGTCACAACAGACCCTGCTAAAAAGCCTGTCTCTGNCAACAGACCCTGCTAAAAAGCCTGTCTCTGTCTTTCTGATAGGCCCCTTGAAGTCCTGAAAGGCCACAAGAAGGTCTCCCTGAAGCCTTCTCTTCTCCAGGCTGGACAACCCCAACTCAGCCTGTCTTCACAGCAGAGGTATTCCAGCCCTCAGATAATTTTCATGGCCTCCTCTGGCCCCGCTCCACCGGGTCCATGTCTCTCCCATGCTGAGGTCTCCAGAGCTGGCCCCAGCACTGCAGGGGGGTCTCCCCAGAGCAGAGCAGAGGGGCAGGATCCTCTCTCTAGGATGCAGCCCAGGATGCAGTTGGCTTCTGGGCTGTGAGCCCGTGTTGCCAGCTCACATCCAGCTTTTCATCCACCAGAACCTCCAAGTCCATCTTCGCAGGGCTGCTCTCAATACAAGGGTGGCAGGGGCTGGGCCTGACAGTAGGATGAGGAGAGTGGCTATGGTAGACCTGGCCCCCGGGGTTGAAGGTCATGGGAAGTCTCGCTGCTCCCACCCGCTTCAGCACGGGCCCGGGAAGGGAGCTCAGCGCCCCAGCGGCGACGGCTGCCACCGACACGGCCCTCACCCTCTGCTCCCCGTCCTGCAGGAAGGAGGAAGTGGGCAGGGCCCTTTAAATAGGGGCAGGCCCGCCCCGAGTCCCGCCCCCCGCCCGTTCCCATTGGCTTGCGCCGCTATTTATTTTGGCCTTATCACCATCGTCGTTCTTTAGCTGGCTCCTGATTGGCCCAAGCGGCGCCCCCTGCGGGGGCTCTCTCTCAATAGCGTGTCTGGGCCCGGCCGGAAAGGCGGCGGCCTGTCCGCCCTGGCTCGCCTGGCGGCGCGGCTCTGGAGCCGCTCTTCAGCGACGCTCCCTGCCTGAGGGGAGCGGCGAGGCCGGGGCCTGGGATNACCGCGGCCCGCCGAGGTGAGCGGCGGGGCTGCGCTGCGGGGCTCCGGCGGACGTCCCCGGGTGAGGGGGGGGCCTGAAGGTGCCTGTCAGGCCTCCGCAGCCCCCGCCTCGCTGCCCTCTGTGTGCACGTAGCGAGTCCGGCAGGAAAAGGCTTCGTGCCTTGCCTGGGGCGCTGCGCTCTCCGGGTACAGTCGGTGTCGGCTCGGAGCTTCCCGGTGGCTTGGGGGGGGCTCTCGGCGCTTCTGCCCTGCCCTTGGAAACGCTTCGGCGGGTCCCTGAAAGGCAGCTTTGTGTCTGCGTTTGCAGCCTGAGAGCCCGCCTGTGGCAGCGGTGTCCAGAGGCACCTCTGTCAAGCTTAAAGGGTAGAAAGTAACTTCAGGTTTTCTCCGGCTCACTGGTTCCTCTGGCAGCCTTTAAAATAGGTAACGCTTCCTTGCCGGCGTAGGATGAAGTGACCATGTACTGTTACTTTGCTTCACTTGCCACCTTCTTGCTTGGCTGTGTATCTGCCTTCTAGAGGAAAAAAAACCGAAACCAAAACCAGGATACTTCTGAAGGGCATCCCTGAACTGGGATTCTCTGTCTGATGGTTTCGGATTCTTGTTGATACTTCTAGTTCTGGTATTTTGTTGGTTGTTTTTAGCATTGTAGTTCTTCTCTTTTAAAGTGTAGTCCGGAACAAAATTTGGAAAAAGAGAGAAGTCCTTGTTCACTGGTGGAAGATCTCGATCTTGTGAGTGTGGAGGGTAAAATGCAAAATGTAACTGTTGTGACCAAATCGAGGCTTGAAGAGCCTTCTTAAAAAGAAAGAGAAGAAAAAAAGGTGCTTTTTAAAATAGTGTAAGCCATTGAGGTAACTAGTTATATTTAAGCAGGGATCTGGGTAGCACGCAAATACAGTGTTTTAAGGAGTAATCTTAACCCTAGCATGGTCTATTGACAAGATTTTCTGATACTGTTTTTAGAATGGAAGAAAGCTTTTGTTTTTTTAGAGGCAAAACTCTGGTGGTGTGTAATTCTGTTTATGAGCTTGGGCTTTAAGAGCACAGAGAATTGCCAGTGCTATGAGCCCTGGATTCCACTGAGCTCTGATACAGTTACAGTGCCACAAAGCAAGAAACAACATCCCCTTGGTGGGAGACAATAATTTCCACTGAAGGTGCGGCCGAGCCTTCCCCAGCGCCCTGTCACATCCACCTGTGAGTCATGCAGATGTTCTTGATCTGAATGCAGCTTGGGAGTCCAGTGCTTGGACAGAGGAATTGGCCTCTGCTCAGTAAGGCTGACATCAGCTGTAGTGTACAAAAACATTTTATTCTGTTTTCTGGTGTACGGTGAATAGAAATGCTTGCTAGAAGAAAGGGAGGCCAGGACTGTAACACTGGTTTCCTTTTATGTGGCTGCGGGGTGATTTTATCACTGTTGCATAGGTCGGGCTGGCTGAAGTGAACAGCCTCGTGGAGGCAGGGTGTGGTGAGTGATCTCTTGATATGCTCAGCTGACTGGATTTATTTTGGACTAGACAGGACAAGGGTTTGGACAGTGTGCTGTAAGGAGCAGTGTTGCTGGGGGTGACAAAGCCTGGCCGGATCCTTGCCATCAGTTCCTGGTCCTATTGCCGTGGAAGTTTTGCTGGTAGTTTTGATAGGAACAGGCCAGTTCTCCACATCTTTGCTGTGGGCCTTAGCTATTAGAAAAGCATGACAATCATGCTGTTGAGCTGATGGCTTTGGCTGCCCTTTCTTATCATGTTGGATGTCCTGTTGCTCTGCTTTTTGCACACTGAATACTAATACAAGTATTAGTGCAAGGCCATAGCGAGCAGCCTGGCTGAGAGGTAAGCTTGGTTCTGCTTTGCCCTTTGAAACCTCGTGACTGGAGCCCTGTTACATGTGGCCAGCTCTTCTTATCAGCAGCTCACTGCTCTTGCGTGATAGTGGTGGCTTCTAGGAAAAAAGAATGGAGCCTGTTTGTTGTTTTTATAAGGAAGATGTTTTTCCTGTGTAATTCTCACAACTTTGTACTTGAGCTCTTTTCAGTGGGACAGGCAGATCAAATTCTTTGTCCCAGGAGAGCTATTAGGAGGATGTGATGGTTCGCAGCTGGTGTCATGCAACCTGTGCTCTGTGAGGTTTTTCTCTACCCTTTCCCAGCTATTTAAAAGTTAGGTAGAATTTTGTCTGTGTTGTCAAACACGAACATACTTGTACTTGCTGCTACTGAAATGTAGAGCTGCTTCAGAGGAAGAGAGGGGAGCAAAATCATTAGCAGAAAATTACTCTCAACGGTGTCAGTTCAGAGAACCTCTTCTAGAACTAGGATTTTTTGCACAGATTTTGCATCTCAGCACAAAGTTGATCTTTCCTGGGCTGCGTGTGTTTAATGCAACATCTCTTGCCTGGCACAGCATATGACAGTTACAGAAGAAAAAATCCCAGCTCAGTGAGTATCTGTCATCATGGGTGAATCAAAGGGAGGGTTTGTTAGCTGAGGGTGGGGTCATCCCCTTACCCCTCAGAAGACCTGGGAAGAGACAGCCTCTGAAGAGAAAGAAGAGTCTGTGGCTGAGTCTCAAGCAGTATGTGGGGAAGGTGCTACTGGACTCTAAAAGCTCCATAGATGACACGAGGCTGTGCTGATTCTTTCCGATTGTGAGTCACCCAGAACCTCACAGGGAAAACACCTTCTGAGGCCTGCCATGGAAGCTGTCATCAGTATTTGTGATGCCAGCAAGGGCTAAAGTCAAATGGATAATTTTTTGGAAATAAATCCTGGATTAGCTGTAGTGCACAGACTGCTAGAGTGCTGTCTCTGGCAATGTGCATCTTTAAGGTGCCAGCTGATACAGATTTTCTTTTTAAATGTGTGCGTTGTCTGTGACCCCTTTGGGGAGTGCCAGGAGAGGTCTTAGGGCCTTATGTTTGTATTCAGCTTGTAGCTGGTCAAGTGCCTTAACAGTGAGGGCTGCTGTTTTAGGGTGGGAAGAGGAGAGGGCTTGCAGAAAGTAATGCATTGAATTGGGAGCAGATTTGTAAGGTAAATCAAGTCAAAACTCTAGTATATACTAAATCCTGATCTGAAGTACCATGTGCCATAGTCCACTCAAGCTTCCAAGGTGATCAGAGGACTGACAGAGGGATAAAAAGATGCTGGTGTGGTTTCTGCCAAAGCCACAGGCACAAAGCACATGGGGTTTTATGGATGGCAGAGCAGAGTTTCCCTTTAATGTCTGCAGGGACAGTTACTACTGCAGCTGTTTAGGGCCTGGGGAATGGACAGGTTGTGGAAAAGATGTGAATGTTCTCTCAGGGAAGCCAGTACAAAAGTTTCATCAGGGGAACGGGAAAGTTCTGTCCTGTCATCTTTGAGAGGCAGGAGCAGTGTCAGGTAGGGCGGGCAAAAGAACTGAGCACCATGACTCTGATTCTGACCGTAGCGCTCTGCTGCCTGAGGGAAACCCATTAGTTAGGACTGTGTCTGGTTTGGGGTTTGTGAACTCCCAGTGTGGATGCTGATCTGTCTTGGAGAAGGGCAATGCAATTGGGACTGGTTGATATGAAGAAGCTGAAGAGCTTTATGCTAGCAGGGTTTTAGGTGCTGTCTTTTCAGAGCTTTCCTGTTGTGCTTAGAATAGTTCTGGTGTCTTACAGAGGGCTAGAATGAAAATGCTGAATCCTGGCATTTGTTACTGTTGGTTTTGGAAGTTAAAGAGTCTGTACAGTCCCTTTAGGTACAAGTGTGTGAGGCTCTCCCTGCTCTCAGACTGCAGGGTTGGTGACAGCAACAGGTTTTAGGTAGGGGCCTTCATTTTTTTTTGCAATAATAAAAATCAGATAATTGACTGTCACTTCTTGATCTTGGGAGCTAGAATTATAGCAAATGTTCTGGCACAGCAGGTCTCTGTCTCCATCTGATGATGCTGTGTATTGCTGCTGAGTCTTGATTTCTTCTATGAATCTGCCAAAGCTCAGAAACTCGCAAAATCTAATCCAACATTGTATTACACTATTTGGAAGGTGCTTGTTACTCTGATAGAGGCTAGTGCTTCTGGAGCGTCCACCCCAGTGGCTGTGTGCACAGGGAGGGTAGGTGGCATTTCATTGTGTAATAGGCTTTCAGATGGTGATAATTTGCTCTAACAAGCAGGAAGCAGTTGTGCAGGGGCCTAATGGCAGGGATGTGTTTTTTAGCTCTGACTCAACTGATTTAATGTTGCTTTTTGTCTCTGCTGTGGTTGTCTTGTGCTGTTTGACCTGGACCAGAAGGAAGGCAGGATGTTCCAGTCCGCGATGTCTACGATGAGATTCTCCATGTCTGACAACATCACACATTCAACTGCCCTGGTGACAGCACTGGATAATGTGACAACCTTGTCCCCTACACCAACGCAGGCAATCAATGACACCAACATCACTGTGCCGCACAAGTGCCTGTTGTTGCTCTATGAGGACATTGGGAAGTCGAGGTGAGATGGAGGAAGTGGGACCACAGTCTAACTCTGGGCCAGGGGAAAGAGCTTTCCTTCTCAGAGTTTGGTTGAGAAGGGACTGGGCCTGGTGTCTTCCCTTCTAGATGCTGAAGAACAGGGAAGAAACTGTTTTATTTACTTTTTGCAGAGTCCGCTACTGGGATCTTCTGCTCCTGGTCCCCAATGTGCTTTTCTTCATGTTTCTTCTCTGGAAGCTGCCCTCTGCCAGGGCCAAAATCCGGGTCACTTCCAGCCCAATCTTTACTACATTCTACATACTTGTGAGTACCACTCTGTGCTTTTGAACTGATGAGTGTTTTTTTATTACCACTCATAAACGGTATCACTGAACCAGTGGAGACAGAGAGCCTAGACCATATCTCACAGGGATAAAATTTTGCTGCCTGCGTTCTGCTTTTCACAGATTCTGGGACCATACCTGCTGGGTTTGAGTGGATTTTGTTCTCCTGTGATAATTATTTTTTTCTTTTCCTTTTTTCTTCCTTTGTTTCTTTGCTTAGAATCTAGTACCTTACACTTTCCTTGCTCCTTGCAGTCAGTAGCATGTGGCACAAAACCAGCTCCTCACTGAAGTAGTGGAAGTGAAACACTGGAGATTTTGTGTGCAGCTGTTGTAGGGTCATCTGCTGTAGAAACTGGTGATGTGATGGGTTCCTGTTAGTCTGGGAATGTAGAAACCCAACCCTGTTTGTTTCTTTCCCCTCATATCAAAGTGGCTGCTGCTTGATGATGTTCTTGATACTTCTTAGAGTGGAAACAATATATAGGCAGAACAGTTACAGTTCTCAAACATTTAAGATCTTGTCTGTTCTCTCCTTGGTTGAAAAAGGCAGGGGCAACTTCTGATCACATTAATGTAGTGTCTTTAGTAATCTCTGAACATCCTGCCTCTTAACTGTGATACTGCTCACAGGGCATTGTAAACCCAGGTAAGGACCTACCTGAAATTCATTCAGAAGCTTTACCACAGGTGCTTTTTGAGATCTCGGCTTGCCTCAGTGTGTAGCATAATGTGCTGGCTCTTCCTCGTTGTGATTAGTACTGGTTGTAGAAGGATATGTTAGAACTGGGTTAGATGGGAGGCATCCTTCTTTGGGCTGTGTCATTGCCTGGCAAAACACAAAAAGCATCAAAACCAAATCTGAGCTAGTAGCCTCAACTGAGTCTTTGGTGGGATATCTTGTTAGCTCCTCCAGGCCTGGACTGTGGGCACTGGGTTTGTGCACAATTTTGGATGACCAGGTTTACACGCAAATGCTCCAAACTTTTAAAAGTATTATCATCCACTTCCAGCCTGGATTTAAATCTTGCTTTATGCTTCCAGTAATGCTCATGGCTCAGTAGGAAGTTCATGCCAAAGGCTTTGAAAAGCAAAACGCCTCACAAACCAGAGGGAAGAAAAAAAAAAAAAGAAGAAAAACTGACTTTGTTGTTGACTTTTTTGAAACAGAGTGAAAAGCAAAAAGTGATTAAAGAGCCTTAGAGGAAAACGCTTTCATGCAGTTTGATCTTCCGGAGTATGTTGTAGGGAAATGAGGATGGAAGTGTGTTCTGTGAGGACTTCCTTCCAAATGGCTGTTTGTCATGTCTTGGAGGAATGCTTTCTTGTGGAGTCAGTGATTAAAGCAAAGTTAATTGATTGCGAAGAGTCTCAACCTACTTGGAGAGGAAGCAGAAAGGGTGTTTCCCTCTCTGGTGAGTTGTTGCTGCTCTAGAACACAACTGTGTTGAGGGACCCTTCTTTTTTGGCAATGTTTGTTCCCGGTGTTTTCCACCCCAGGGGGGAGTGTGGTATTATTCTTCTTTCATGCTGTTTGCATCCCTTCGTCCTCTAGGGAGGAAATACTCAGCTGTAGGTGGCTTATTGGTCGTTTTCATTTTCCAGTGACCTTAGAATCAGCGTGGACCCTTTTTGTTCTGACAGATTTAGCTGTCTCATACTTGCATCATTAGAATTAGCCTGTGACTTTGAGAATTTTATCTGGAAAGATCTACTTTCTTAGAGGGTAAATCTGCTCCGAATTGCATCGTATGGCTGTGACAGCACAGGCTCTGGTAAATTAGTCTTGCTGAGCTCCATACTGTCATGCTTAAATGGTACATGAGGTGACTTGGGTAATCTCCATGTTGCAGTGTGCAGCAGGGTAAGATGTTTTAAAGCTGTTGGCTGCAGCTAACTTTTTCCTCTGCGTTCCTGAGCATTGTCGGTGTTAAGTGAGAGAACTCCAAATTTTTGTTTTATTACAGATCTGAAGCATGGTGGTTGGTATGAGTGGCTTCTGTTATCTGATGCAAGTGATTTATTCAGTCATACCAAGCACTTGATCTTGCAATTTGGAGGGAATATGGTTTTTGTCTGGTTTTTTTCCCCTCCCCTGCCCCAGTGGGCTGAAGGGTGGAAAGACTGTTTGCCTGTAAAGAGGCAAAGGAGTGTATAAGACCTCTTTAGAGCTTTTTAATCTGGCAGTTGTGGAAATTTTTCTTCATAAATTCTAAGCCTGTACACCCACACCTAACAGGCCTGAGGAGTTTTCTTTGGCAAATTGCTACAGGAAGTCCTTCATACACATGATTAGGCTTGAAAACTGACCTGGAAATGGTATTCCAAAGGGGTTTCTGGTCACTACTGCATATGTGCCTTTTGACATGAGCTTACTTCTACTATCTTTTTGTGTAGGTATTTGTGGTGGCTTTAGTTGGTATTGCCCGCGCTGTTGTCTCCATGACTGTGAGTGCTTCTGATGCTGCCATGGTTGCTGATAAGGTAGGTACAGCACTGGTGTTAGAGGCTTGCTGTTCTGATCACAGCAATCTGCTATGACTTCCCTTTACGTGCATACAAGAAGAATGTGGGGTTTTTTGCAGTACTCATCGCTCGATGTGTACTATGGAATCCTGTTCTAATAGCCATATCTAAATGATCACAACATCCAGGGCTGTAAAACAATGGACTTCCTAAAACAGACACAGATAGTGGCAGCAAAACTTCCTTGTTGCAGGGATAAGCTAAACATTCAGATACCTTTAGTGGATAGGCAAGACCTGGCTTATGTTACTCTTGCAATGTTTGAGTGACTCTTTCAAAAATATTTAATCCTTTTGTATTGAAAGCAAATAAAACCAAATTCCATTTTCAGACTGATATCTGAATGTCCTTGCAGCCACTCTGAGCACAGGGTGAACCCTTAGCAAACAGGAAATAGCTTTGTACTGCTGCTCCTTTGTAGTTGACTTGTAGCAGAAGGTTACCTAAACCAAAAAGCTCCATCGTTCTTGAGCTGTTAGAAGAAGATCCACCCACAGAGTACAGGTCTCCCTGCTTTGTTCTCTGGGATCAGTGTGGTTTTTTTTTTTGCTTTTCCCTTTAATGTTACCTGTCAGAGCATTGTAATGTGCTGCTTGTTGTGAGTGGCTGGATGTTTGTAGCATTTTCATTCACCTCTGTTGAACAGATGTAGGTCCAGGACATGAATAATGGAGAAAAGGTGAGAAAGTGCTTTTCAGCTCTGGTGTTGCTGCTAAGTGCACCTTGCTGGGAACTCATGCAGTAAAATGGACACTGTCAGTTTTTTCTGTAAACACATGTTCTATTAGGTTTCTTCCGTTTTCTCTCATACATATATACATACAAATACACACTGTATTTTCTGAAATTACAAATGTTTCATCAAATGCCTCCTAAAATAGTGTCTCTTAAGAGAAAGTGCCCTTCAGTGTTCAGAGGAAAAGGATTAATAAGCCAGAATCTGGGTTCTTGTTCTAGGTTTGGCATTGATTTATTGCATGACTCCCTGCTGTTCTCTTGGTCTTGTTTCACCAAATAAAACATGGGAATTAAAATGACAAGCTGGAAGTGGGAGAGCTTTACTGTTGAATACACTTTAGATTTAGGGACCAGCAGCTTTGGAGGAGTGCAGAATACCAAGTTTGTTCAGTCATAACTGTGCTGCAGAATCTACTGCTTTAAGAACTGTCCCTGTCTAATATTATACTTTTGACATCTTACTGAGTTTGTCTCCTTGGGGGTACAACAGAGAACACATCCAAGTGTGTGCCACACAAGATCCTCAGATGCGGCAGACCATGGCCACTTCCTCTCTCCTTAGGCATGCTATTTGCTTGCTCCCACACAACTCTTCTGTTTCACAGGCATCGACAGGGCTTGGAATAAGTGTATAATTAGTATTCCTACAAAGCATGAGGAGGGTTTGTGGAAATGACCTGCTCCATTCAGAGGCTGCTATCCCCTGGAGCAGAGGGTGGAGTTTTGCTGTATTATGACAGGTTCCTAGTTCCATCTAATCATGTTTGGTTTCTGTTATCCCTCAGATCCTGTGGGAGATCACAAGGTTCTTCCTTCTGGCGATTGAGCTCAGCGTGGTGATTCTAGGCCTTGCCTTTGGTATGTGTCGGAAGGTTTTTGCATGGTTTAAATGTTTCCTATTCCCTTTCTTTCCACAGAGTCTGTGGAGATGCTGATTCTACAAAGTGAAGGAGCTCTAGAATAAAGACAAAGTACAAATTGGAATGTTGTTCTGGTTATTTTTACACATTTGTGGCTTGTGCAATTTCAGGATTTATACGCACTTTGTTTTTCCTGCATGTATCTGGTGAAGCAGTGTACAGTTTAGGTGAAGAAGACTGATGCAAAGACCAACAGTCTGATCTCTGCTTCAACCCCCTTTTTGTTTGTTTTTTAAGGTGGTTCCTTTGGGGATCCTTCTCTCCCCTCCTTGGTTGGTTTGATTCTGTCTTAGCTTCATTCAAATGATTTAGCCATACCTGCAATCTGTAACTCTTTTTCAGTTGTACAAGTGAAAATGCTGCTTGGGGCACCTCTTCCTGTGGGTCAGAGGTAGAGGAAAGGGGTTGGTAGGCTTCACTGCTGCATCTGCCAGTGGGACATCTGAGCACTAGCTCTTGCACTTTTTGAGACCTCTAAAATTTAGCTTGGAAGGAGCTTTGGGAGATTGTCTGCTCCAGCACGTTCCAGTGACGATTTCTTTAAACTATGTAAGCCCTTTTTCCCTGCTCTAACTCAGTCTCCCATCATTTTTTTCCTGAGAAGAAACTTTACAGCATTTCAATGTACAGGATACTGGAGTCATTCCTGATTTATTTTGTGGTAACCCCAGCAGAAGGACTTGGCTGTTATCTCTATATTAGTGTGGGCAGGAGGGAAGCAAGTTAAAACCTGTTATTCTGTAATATCTTGTCTAAAAGTCTCAACTCTTCAATCAGGGAAGCAATTTCTAGTGGCTAAATGAACTTTGACCTTTCATTGAAGGCCTCTGGAAGTACACGGGTTTTCCTGTATTGGTTTTGGAGAGAACTGATTTTTACCAGGGCTGGGATCACATCCTGAGTCACTTCTGTATTCTCTAATTCCAGGTCACCTGGAGAGCAAGTCGAGTGTGAAACGTGTTCTGGGAATCACTACAGTGCTGTCTCTGGCATATTCTGTCACCCAGGTGAGTACATTGGAGCAGAAGATTTAGTCTCTGCCAAAGAGTGGACTTTGCTTGGAGTTAGGCAGTCAGGTGTGGGACTTCTGTTTGGAAAGTGGTGGGTTTGCCCTTTGGGTGAGGTTTTGGGGGAGCACTGGATGCTTATGGCAATGTATGAGGATCGCCAGAGCACACACCAGACTGTCGCCTTGTCCTCTTTATGGCATGAGTGGCTCAGCCAGGGTGAAGAAATGAGGTGAAGTTTAAGTGGATTACCTTGTTTAATGAATCTTGGAACAGGAGTGAGAAGTTTTTCACACCTGAGCTGTAAGTTCTGAATCTAGCCTCAAGTGCTGTGAAAACTAGATGGAGACCTCAGGTGTGCTTGCGAGGTAAGGGCTGTGCAGTGGGCCTCCTAACTCTAAGAGCTCTTGCTTCCCTTCAGACCAGCAGCTGGCTTGCTAGCTCAGTTTATAGAGCTGCGTCTCCATCTCTCTGAACAATGCAGTGTGTGTCTGGGTTTATTCTTCTCAGTATGCAAGTGGTCAGCCTGTGTCTCTATACTTGGGGCAGTGCCAGAATAACACACAGATCTTTGTTCTGTGGCCAGGCTCTTGCTTGTGTAGGCAATGAGCTGCTCATTACCACATGATAAAGCTGGAGGAGCCTCATTAAATATCAAGTGTTTGAGCTCTCTATGGATTCAGTAGTGCTTACAAGCACTTTTCTCTCTCCACTGTGTGGTAGCTTCTGATTGTATCACTTTTCAGGAATTCAAGTGAAGAAGACAGTGTCTTTTTCTAATCCTTGCACAAGTGTGGGCTTTTGTATTCTGGATGTTTCAGCAGGAAAGGTCTGCTGGTGGGATGGAAATGGAACTCTATATTTCAAATGGACAGCTGCTTGCATCCTCTGTCCCTTCATTCAGTCTCTTCTGGAATGTCATTGATTTCCTTCCCATGCAGATTCCTGTCACTTTCCCTCATTTCTTGTCAGTTTCTTCTTTTCCTGTGTGATCTTAACTTGGTCTAAGCAGGGCAATGGTTGGGTCTTAGGTGGCAGGGACAGTTGTTACCTGAACTTCTTTAAACACAGTCTCTGTTGCCCAGACACCCACTGTAGTGAGGATGCTGTCTATAACAGAATCATGTGGGTGCTGCTTCTGTCCTAGGGCACCCTGGAAATCCTGTACCCTGATGCCCACCTCTCAGCAGAAGATTTCAACATCTATGGCCATGGAGGGAGACACTTCTGGCTTGCCAGCTCCTGTTTCTTCTTTCTGGTAAGTACTGCGCTTGTGTTATGCACTCTGATAGCTTCTTTGTATTTTCTAAATGGGGTAGGGAGAATAATTTATGTATAATAAGGCCTTAGTACCCCTCCTGCCTGATTCAGTGCAGCATTGATGCTTCTCTTGTGGCAGAGAAATTGAAGCAATAAAGGTGTGGTGGGAGTGGTATAAGCTATGGCAGCTGAATTCCTGCTGAACTTGGGTGTTCTCCCTTGTTTCTCAGTCACCAGCCTTTTTGTGCTCATGGGGGTGAGATGTGGGGCCTTCACATCTGTGCTGGGTTTAATATCAGGGGGCCTGTGCCTCTGTCCTGAGATAGCTAGGGAGTGCATGGCACCACACAGCATCCCTGCAGAGATTTTTTGAGTTCAGTGCCAAGTTCTTTGTCTCAACAGGTCTATTCCTTGGTGGTGATTCTTCCCAAAACTCCTCTGAAGGACCGGATTTCTTTGCCCTGTAAGTGACTGTAGTGTGTTCTGTAGTATAGATGGAGACAGCAGCAGGACAAAACATAGGTGGGAGTAAGAGGTTCCTGTGTGTGGTTGTGCTGCAGATACATCCTGCTGTCTCAGGGTACAGATACATGGCAAAGGACTGATAAGTTATCCCTGGAAAAATAGTATGTTGTGCCTTTTGGAGAGCAGAGTAAGAGCAATTACACTGCTACTTCAGTAGCTAAACATTTATGTTAAGAAAACAAGATGTACTGCTCAGTTAATGATGTAGAAGTAATGTAAATATATCATCTTCAGAGGGCTGTAAGAAACGGCTTATTAATAATAGCTTCCTTTGAAATGCATGGATGATGTTAAGTGCACATGCTGCTCATCCCTTGGGAAAGAAAGGCTAATTGGGAGCTGCTTAATAATTTTCATCTATGCATTTACTTTATTAAGATGCTTCTCTGGTTTTTCTTTTTGTTGCAAATATTTCGGGTTCTTGAACAGGGAGAGAAGCTGTTACCAAGATGTTTGCACTGGGCTGTCCCAAGTAGTGTTGGCATGTGTGTGGGTACCCTGAGGGAGTGGATGTGTGGCTCAGCTTCTGGTTCAGCTGTGGGGTTTTTACTGTTTTCTAGTGTTCAGTTGTAACAGACACTAGCTCCAAATGCTTGCCTATAAAATCTTTGCATGTGTTGCCACATTTTCAAAACCCATCTTGTGTGTGTGTGTACACATGCAGGAAGGTATGGTTTAGTCCACTGTACCTCCATCAATCCTGCCAGCATGGGACAGGAAAATGCAGTCTTGATCCTTCAGGAGTTCTTAAAGAGACAAGGTGGTGAGATATGTCTGGGTTTGCCGTCTCCATCAAACAGATTTGTACTGGCTTGCTGCTTACAAAGTTGAGCTTCATCTGTGCCCATGTCTTTCCCACAGCCAGGAAGAGTTTTTATGTTTATGCTGGAATCCTGGCACTGTTGAACCTGGTGCAGGGCCTGGGCAGTGCCCTTCTGTGTGTGGACGTCATAGAAGGACTGTGGTATGTATGCTGGGGGAGGAGGTCTGCAGCCTAGTTTCTCGTGTTGCATTTGTGTCCTTCAACGCTGCCTCTCCCAAGAAAACAAACTTCCTAAGAAGGAATAAAGCTGTTGGTTCTGTTTTGTGCCAAAAGACCTCTCTAAGTGATCAGGAAATTCACAGTGGAGAGATCTGTGGAGCTACGTGCTCTGCAGTGGTCTCAAGGTGGTGAGAGTGATAGTTTGAATCCACTGAGGCCTGGCCATTGTCTTATGTTTCATAGGAAGTAATGGAGGAAATAGTCTGTTTGCTGGGAATAGCATGGAGATGCCTTCTTCGTGTCTGGAGTCTCAATCTCAGGTGTCAGTGTCAGTTCTGTGAGTTAAAATTGGGAGCACTGATATTGCTCCTGGTCAGACCGTGGGTCTTGGCATGGTTCCCTCTGAGTGTCTGGGAGCAGTGACACACGTTGATAGCAATGTCTGTTACTTTGCATCAGTTTGAATGTTTAGTACAAAATGTTTCTTGTCCTCTGCTTCAACACTCTGGAGGGAAATGGAATCATTCTGGGGGGATGTGACTGGTGTTATCCAGCTGTATTGTGTTTGAGTGCTAAATTCCTTCACGTTCCCTTTTGTTGTTGACAGCTGTGTTGATGTTACCACCTTCCTTTACTTCAGCTTCTTTGCACCTCTCATCTATGTGGCATTTCTGAAAGGCTTCTTTGGGTGAGTAGCCAGAAACAAGAGTTTAGAGGTTACGTATTGTCATTCAGTTGTTTTGCACACGAGTTCTCCCCATTTGTAGAACAAAGGCAGCAACTAGAATGCCAGTTAAGGAACCAGTTTTTAATTTCTGGCCTTGAAGTTTTTCTTGTGTGACCCCAGGGCTGCTCACTTCTATCCAAGACTCCTTTGTATGCAAAGTACAGCTGATAGCTGTATTCCTCTCAAACATTTATAAGGATCCCTTCTCCAGTGTCTGCATCCAAAGGTTTTTTCTGCTGAAGTTAACTAAATGGTTAGCAAAAGATCGAGTCCTATAAGCTTAAATGGTCTTCTGGGTGGGTTTTGGGGTAGGTTTGTGGAAAGAATCTAGGGGTTAGGTAACTCTGTGGCTGGGGATTTCTCTACAATGGGCCCGAGTCACCAGTTAAAACACTCAGAAGTGAGATTCCTGGGTTGGGGTTGCCGCCGTGTGGCCACTCGGAGGAGATGCATCTTGGTAGGAAAACCCGAGTGGTTTAGTGTAGGCTTTAGCTTTTATTCTCCATGAGCAAGAAACAGCAGGCTTTAAAATAACTAAGAACATAAAGTACCCCTAAAATATCAAAATGTGCCTCTGCTGCCTTCTGAAATGGGAAGGGAACAGTGTCTGGAGTGAGAGATGGGAACTGCTGACCCAGAAGTGTTTGTATTTTGTTTTTCCTGATATGCACAGATGGAACTTGAGCTGAACTCCTGTTCTGGTGTCAGTAACCAGGCTGCTGTGGAGTCCAGGGGTGTTTGGATGCTGTTGCCCTCAGTAATTCAGAACTCCCTAAGATGAGAACACCTTTCCCACTCTAGACTCAGGATTCTGCTATTTTTATTTCTCTTAGGTGACTTAGTCCAAAGCGACACTGGCATTACTTTATGGCAATTACTCGGCTGGGTATATTTCAGGATGGAAAGCTAGCGTGAAGAGTTTTTTAGGGTCTGGATACACGATTTCGTAGTGCTGCTGAGTTCAGTGGCTGTGATACTACATTGCTTAAGTGTGCCTTAAATCTTTAATCACTCCAGGTCTGAACCGAAGATCCTGTTCTCCTACAAATGTCAGGTGGATGAACCTGAGGATGTGGATGTGCACCTACCCCACCCTTATGCTGTTGCCAAGAAGGAAGGAATGGATTCTGGGTTCTACTCGAGCACGCAGATTGACACCACAGCCTACCTGGACGACGTGGCCTCTATGCCGTATCACGTGGGCAGCATCAACAGCATAGACAGTGACCGCTGGAAAGCCATCAACGCCTAAAGGCAGGGCTGCCCACTTCACACGATGCCTCGTTCCTCTCCTTCCAAACTCCCTGATACCACAGCTGTTAGGATGTCCATTGGAAATCTGTCCTTGGCTATCTGCCATGGCTTTCCTCTCTTCCTTAGGATTTCTGAAAGCTGGCAGCCCAAATCCTGTTGGAAAGAACATTTCCTGTTGCTACCTGAGAACAATGTAGAACAGTTTTGTTCATAAACCTATAAACACTGAACCTTCCTAATCCTCTGTGTTCCAGATGTGAATATGATGCAGAAGACTGGCCTGACTGGCACCTCTTCCTTTTCAATGACTGAAAGCACTTGTTTGCCCATTAGGGGAATGGTGTTTAGGGGTGAGGGGTGTTGATTTGACTACTGTATTGTACATATATAGAAAGAGTTTGGTGGTGGAAGCCAACGATGGTCTTCCTGGGCTTTTTCAAGCAGCATGGCTGCCTGGGTCTTGTCATAATGCAACAGCATAGGTGGTGATAGCATTGTCTGAAGAGGGAAGCTGGTCAGCTGGGCTTATCTCTGGTTTCAGCTAATACTGATGAACTGCAGTGGCTACAGGTTAAAAGGAGTGTTCTGAGCGTGTGGGAAGAGGAGGTATGAGGAGTGAACTGGTCTTTGTGCTCTGTGAGCATTTTAGGGGGCTGGTAGCTACCAGCATAGACGTGAACTGACTGAAAAATAGAGAGACTAGAAGGACAGACAGTGCTGCTGTCTAGCTGAGCTAAAGTAGCTGTGAAACTGTCTGTGGAGGCTGTGCTAGTGTGTGTCTGAGCACACAGGAAGATCTAAGTAGCAACACTGAATCAGGACTAAGTTTCAAGGATAAAACCTATGAGGCAAGTGCATTTTCTGTCTGCACCAAGCTTCATGGTTCTGGCAGGGAGAGCGCTGTGAAGGAGGGAGCTGACTCTGCACATGAAGGCTCCAGAGACATTCAGGTGCTTGAGGCAGAGCAGGAGCCCATGATGCGTCCAAGCTGTTGGTGTTTAGTGACTGGAAACTCTTGAACACCATGGGTGTGCTAGCGTCAAGCTGGCTGGTGTCCTAAGTTGGGAGGCGAGTGTCAGATGGATGTGTTTCTCTGGCAGTGTCCTTCTCTTGTGTTGCAGTTCAGATCCCCAGGCTTCTGCTGGTCTGAATGGGTTTTATGGCTCAATATGTTGAGAAAACTTCTGTGCATGTGGAGTGTGCTTCATTTAAAGACTATCTGGAACTTATTAACCTCTTCCATGCTGGAAAAGGGACTACTGTTGTCTGAGCTGTCTGGCACGCAGTTTCAAGACATCGTGTTCCAATCCAGGGACTGTTCAGCTGAAAGCTGCATCAGGCTGGTTTCTGGGACATACTGTGCTCTCCAAGGATGAAGAGGTATATTCCTCCATCTTTGGGGGTGCTTTCCTACCTGAGTCCTCCAGGTAGGCGGAGATCTGCTATAAGCAATAGCAACTTCCCATTAGAGAGGGCAGGAGGAGGGAATTTGAAATGTTTGGGGACTGTGTGAATCTCTTGCCCCAACTCACCGCTGTTCCTGAAGGACGTTGAGGTAAGTTTCTGGGAAATTGTCACGCATGGTGCAGTGTGGAGATAGGGGAAAGCATTTCCTGCCAGGTGTTGTCACCACAGGGAAAGAAAGTTTGGGCAAGAACATGAAGCTTATAATGGTTGCCAAAACTATGCAGGCCCTTTGCCTAGCTTTTCTGTTAATGAGCAATGCAGCCTCTCTGTTCTGCCTGCGGACTTTACCCTGCAGGCTTCTAAGTAGCACTGGCACCTTGAAAACAAACACACACCCCCCTTTTTTAATATTTACTTTTGAGGAAAACAGGCTTTTCTTTGTGTATGTGCGAGAGATGAACTGTCTCATGTAGGTCAACGTAGCCTTTCATGTTTCCCCTCCATGCAATGACCGTGTGAGGGCTGGACAAGCAGCTGGCCAAGTCAGCTCTTGCCATGTTAGTGAAGTGTCCTGTGCTCCTCCTGTCACTCGCTGGGAAGTGGCCTGAGCCACGCTTGCTTAATCTAAAAGGGATGGATGATGTGGTGCCTGAACTGCCCTGCTGCTGCTCCTCATGCTGCTTACAACACTGATCCCAAGCTGCTGTCAGAAAGCATGGGGAAACCTGCAAAGCTTCCCTGGAGTTGGTGGGCCTTGGACAGAGCCAAGACATACAAAGATCTTAAAGCAGTTGAGAAATAAAGGAGAAGCTGCTTTTCTGTCCCAAGGAGGATTTGCTGACTCTCAGCACCCTGTCCAAGAGGACCTACCTGCCCTCCTTGCTGATGTGAAGAGCGGGTTATGAATTTGCCTTTGTGTTGTCTGAATTCAGTGCTGAAGGACCACCTGTGCGGGTGGTTGACATGTCCATCCTGTCCTTTGCTGGCAGGACTCCAGCATTTCTGGAGTGTCCCACGTTCTGCTGCTGAGGAGCTTCTGTGCTAAGTCATGGACTGACCTTCCTCCTGTTGTGTTTGTCTGTGTATATAATGCTTTGGGCCATATTCAAAATGGCCCTTGAGCAGAAGTGTGTTGTGTGGGTGGAGTAAAAAAAGAATATAGAGTAAATGTATATTTTTGTTTGTAAAATAAAGAAATAAAATTAAGTTTGGCATAAATGGTCACACTTTCTTTCTCAAATGATCCATATTATGGAGAAAAAAAAACTTTCAGATTTATTTTTTTTAAATCCCTGTACAAATACAGCACATAGTAATGGAATAACATGATATCCTTTTGTCAGGAGTGGATTTTTCCTTCTTGGAAGGTTGAGGACAGCAGATGACTGTGCAGGTCTCCAGGTCTAAATAATTGTCAGTGAAACCTTCAACTCTTCTCTCAGTAACTAGATCGTGCTGTTCCTGGGCATGTCTAGCATCAGGGGCCTTTGCTGTAGGATGCCTTTCTCTGTTCCTTTGGAAAAAAGCTTATGTGGAAGGTGTAGTTGCCTCTTGCTTATTTCTTGCTCTGGGCTTTGAGATGAATCCTGAGTGTTGGGATGGATTTTCTGTCTGCCAGGAGGATCTGATAGCTGCTGAGCAACAGCAAGTGTGCTGGCAGTAATCAGCACCGGTCAGGCTCTTTGGTGGGGGGTACAGACTGGGGAAGTGCGCTGAGCTTTGTCTCTACCATGAGACTGGGTCACGCCCTTGTGTGGTAAAACCTTTTGGAGCTCCCTGCAGAAAGCTGTGGGGACTGCCCTAGGAGATGCTGGAGTTAACTTTGGCATCCTCTTCTGCATAGGTGGAGAGGTTTAAGTTACTGTAGAGCTCTTCCACCATCATCATGGCTGCTTCCACATCAGTGTCCTGCAGGTAGTGGGCCCTGTTGGGTGTCCTTCAGCTCGTGGAGATCACAGGAAGGCACAACTGTAGCTGTGATGTGCAGTTTTGTGTCTTTGCCCACACTCCCTCCTGGATCTTTGCAGGTCATTCCTGTGACCTGGCTGGAGTTACACCTGAAAAAGGCCTAAGGAAGGATGATGGGAATAAAGTTATGGGAAGACTTCTGGAGGGGTAATTACATGGTTGAGAACTCACCAGCCTGGAAGAGCAGTGGTGCAGGTCTGTGAAACCCTGAGAGGACAGAGGAAGCAAATAAAGAGTGACTGTTCACTGGCTTTTTCAGTACAAAAATAGTGCCATCAAAAGAAGTAAGTGGCAGAGGGGAATAAACAAGAGGCTGGTGAAAGCATCCTGGGAGGGAATCATGGTTTGACTTTAGCCAGACCTCTGCTCCTGCCCTGGATGTGTGGTGGTTCTGTAACTGCTGTGCAAACAGCTGATCACACCTTGATGCAGTGCCCTCATCTTGAGAACTAAAGCAATGGGCCAAGTCCCCAGCATAGAAGGTATTGCATAAATATTCCCTGGTTTCAGAAACATGCTATAGAAGCCTGGGTATCTTGAGGGGCAGAGAGTCCGAAATACTCCTTCAAAGCTGGCCCGAGTCCCACCGCTGCTGAGTCAAGGCTGCAGTTGCCACCTTATTCTTCACTGCTGTTAAGCATTAAATGGTTCAAACGGCTCATGTGCTACTAAGTAGATAAGTCGTGTGTTGATATCAAGGCTTTGACTGTCTAGTCACAAGTGCACGGAATTGTCTAGGTCATGATGTGGCTTGTAGTTCCAGGCATGTAGGAAGTTTGTTTGGAGAAGATCCTTCAAAGCTGCAATTTATTGGTTCCACTGCTCATGTATTATGTTACCTTGTTTCTCATTCTCTTGGTTTAGGCTGGGGCTTGGCCGTCCTTGGTGACAGGGACCATATCTGTGATGGCCTGACCCATGCAGGACCCACAATGTGCCTGTCATGGCAGGTGACAGCACAATCAGTAGGTGTTGCTGGAACAGGGTGGCAGAGAGGAGCAGGGAGCTGAGTGCTGACCCCAGGGCAGCTGCTGTGCAGTTGACTACAGGTTGCAGATGGTAATTTTGTTTCTGATCGCCAGAGAAATCAGGAGACATGTTGGGGTGGTGAGCTCCCTTGAGGACCATGGCGAGAAATGGTGTCTGTGAAGGTGGGCAAGGGATTCTTGGTGTCGTGCGGGGGATGCCTTCGCTCGGCTGCGCTGGGGGATGCTTTGTCTCGGTGCTGCAGGTTGAGAATTGCCTTGGACATCCATGGGGGCTTGTCAGCCTCTGAGCTGTCCCTGACGGACATCGCCTGGGTCGTTCCTCATCTTGGAGCTTGCAGATAAGCTTCCTGCCTTCCTGGCTTATTTCCTGCGTGGTTACCTGTGGGCGGAAGAAGACTAACCGCACTTCTGCCCCAGTAAAGAAGCCCCGTGAGCTGGGTACCGCACTCGGGGGTTACCGTGTGGTTTGACCCTGCGTTCGAGGCGCAGCTGTGGAGGGCGGGCGCAGGAGGGCTGGAGGAGGCCTGGCGAGCCCGGGGCCGCTCTGGTGCCGCCGGGGCAGGCCGCGGGGAAGGCGCCCGCCC
>VZZY01010193.1:0-111458 GCA_013400335.1 Eurystomus gularis | reverse complement strand
CCGGGAGTGGGGGGCGCGGCGGTCCCAGCGCCCGCCCCGCCGGCATGGGGGGCAGCGAGAGCAGTCACGGCGGCAGGAAGGTCTCCTTCGGGCTGGATGAGCGGGAGCAAGTCCGGGTGCTGCAGGGCATCAGGGTGAGGCGGCCCGGCGGTGTTCCGCGGCCGGGAGACGGAGGCAGGGAGGCTGCGGGGGACGAGGGTGCAGGGCAGGGCAGGGGCCTGGGCTGGGGAAGGCTCTGCTGGAGTGGCAGGGGAACGTGCTGCAGGGCTGGAAGGGGCAAGTGGGGAAAACCAGCCAGGAGGAGGGGAGGAAATACTGGAAAGCTGAAGGAATAGGGGGTTGGGGAGGTGGGGGAATGGCTGGAGAGCCGTGGGACAGAGGGCTGAGTGCCTGAGCATGGCTTTTCTTGAGTGGTGACGCACCAGCCCATTATCTCCTCTTCCAAACTCAGCCCTCAACCCTAATTCCCTCCTCACTGCTTAATGACCCCGTCTTGCCCCCCTGCCTGGTGCTTTGCAAGCGGTTTGATGCTAAAGACCCTGCCTGGCTCTGGGGGCATCTAAGAGGAGATGCTTCTGCCCTTATTAATGATAGCAAGAACCCTGGCAAAGCACTGCTGTTTGAACATGCAGGGAGATGAGAGGCTGTGGGGATTAGTGAGGATTAGGGGTGTTTCTTGGAGGGGCAGTGGGAAGCTTGCTTCTTGAACTTTCATTGAACGTTTGTGTAAACAAGCCCTAGAAAGTGGTGGTGGTATCATTAAGGAACATTGTTTCCCCTATCAAGCTTTCTTTCCTTATTTTTCATTAGTTATTTAATTTATTATTTTTGTGTTAAATTACAACCATCATTTTCATTGCTATTGCTTCTTCATACTTTTTTCTGGTTTTCCCCTAAGATTTATCTGACGTGAGCTTGCAAAGTGTGTTTTCCTGTGGTTACCTGTTTTTCATCCCATTTTGACTAATCAGTTGACAAATGTTAACTAAGATTGTGCCAGTCTGCTTTTTAAAGTGTTTGGTGGAGGTAAGGTTGTTCTTGCTTGATTTCCCTTTAATGGGGTATAGGCGGTGACCCCTTGAAGACCCACTCTCCTCTACCACAGACATTTTTTTTCTGGTACTTTAACTTAGCTGCTCTATCAGCTAGATGCTGATGGAACTAGAGAAGAATGTGGGTTCATTGTTACTGGTCTCTTTATGACCTCTGGGAGCTCAGGATGAAGACATCCTGTGTATCTCATGATAACTGATTAGGTTAAATGAGCAGCGGTCTTTGTAGACCTTTCTTGTTTGACTTCCTGAAGTGAAAGTTTTTATTTTCCTTTTCTTTTGTTTGGGTGTTTTGTGAAACAAAATCATCATTCCCCATTCTTAGTATCAAGGATGTTATTTGGGGTTTGTTTTTTTTTGTATGTGAGAGTAGTTCTGCTGAGCCTGCCCTGCTTTTTAAAGATTTGTGTGTTTAAAGAGCAGTTGTCATAAACAAGAATTTGGTGTGATAACATATAATGAAGATGTTAAAAACGCTGTGAAATTGGATAGTAGTGGCAGAGCTGAAATACGTCTTCTACCGTGACCAGCCTAGGTGGGGAAACAGCCTTGTTTGCTTCTGTTCTGGAGGAAGAACAGTCAGCACAGAACCTCCAGCCCTGGGAGGAGGAAGGGGTCAAGCAACAGGTCCTTACAACAGGGCTGTAAGGAGCCCCTTGGGCTGAATTGCTAGAAAACTTCAAGTTAACTTGTCTTTCTTTTCTGTGGGTTTGGACCCAAGTAAGGAAGTGAGAATGAAGTTGAGATTGCAAAAGTGCTTGCAGCCATATGTGAATGGGGCCTGTGCAGCTGCTCTCTGCCATATGGTTTGTGGTACTTCTGCCCTGCTGAGTTTTAGCAAGCAGGGGGGAGAAGGAGGGTGGATGGACGGACTCACAGCCTGCTTAGTTCCCTCTACTTCTGGTAAATAGGTCCCTACTCAAGAGGTTGGCTTGCTTAGCAGTGCTCTCCTCCTTCATTAGTATTTGTGGAAGATGAATTGTCCTTGTCCAGTGAAGCCTTTAGGGTCAGTAGATGGGAGGTTTTGTCATTTACGGATAGAGTATGTTTTTTAAAAATATAAAGTCAATGTACAGATGTTGACCATCTGGATTTGAAGGAGTTGTGGCATTGAAATGAGGTAACTGGCAATAGTAACTTGCAGTAGTGTGGAAACTCACACATGGGGAGCTTTCTGAAGGGTTGATTCTGATATGATGAAGAGTTGATTGACCTGGTTAGTTTCTTTCCCATGTACGGATGCTTCAGCTCTCTGAAGATGTAGTGAACCGAATGAAGGAATCTCCTCAAAGGGACAACCAGAGATCGCCCCGTTCAGCCAATGGCACAGCTCCATCTTCACCAGCTGCAGAAGGGAAACCCAAATCTCCTACAGGTACTGTCAGTCCCCATCGGATCTACTGACTGTTTTGACACTTCTCAGTAGCGCTGCCACTGGGAGTTATGTAGTAGGCCTGTATTTTTCAAGACTATTTTGTGAGAAGAGCTCTATGATTAGCCTTTAACATTTGTATCTATGTAGATATTGGCATCATTGAATGCTTTGGACGTTACGGTCCTGTGATGTCCTCTTTACATTTCTGAAAGGTAGCTGTGTCATCTGGCAGCTGGACCAGTTGAAATGCTGTGGTTCTGGTTCTGTTGCTGTATGACCTTGAGTAAGACAACTTGTTTTTCTAGGTCCTTTTCTTCTCCATCTTTGGATTACCACTTTCTCAGATACTTGAATGAACTTGTATCACTCTGTGAAGATTTTTTGCATTCCAAATGAACATGCAATAAGCAAGGCAGAAGTTTTTATTGTATCTTTAATTCCTGGCAAGCTGAATTGCTGTCTCATTTGCATGTGCAGAGAGTATATTGTAGGTGGGTGGGGGAGATACAGCTTTTGTTCTTTGGAAATCAGCTCATAGGGAAGGCTGGACTGACTATGCACAGCTTGCTACGTGGATGGTGAGAATGTGGTTTCTGGACTTGTCTTTTTTTATGGGTCAGAAAATGGTTTGGTTTCTCTTGGTTCTCAAATACACTTTGATATGTTATTAGTGTGGATTTAAGGCATTGAGACTAACATGAAGTTAGGGAACTGGGCCTTTGCTTTTAGAGATTTGTTTGCTGTTAGCCTACATCTTTCCTGAAAGTGGGCTCAGCCTTGTGGATGGCCTGAACTCCATCAAGTAATTTCATCTCCACCTGTGGGATCCCTTGTGATTACAAGGAAAGCAAGAGGTCAAGGGGAGGGCTTAATGGAACCAGAGGAAGGAAATGGAAAGTAGGTGTAAAACAATACTTATGTTAACTTCTCAAACTCTGGTTTATACTGAAATATACTTACCTAGAAGTTTCTGTAGCTTGCCTTGTTGAAGACGATGAGGTCGGTGTCTCTGTTTCATGAATTCAAATTCCATTCATGAAACTTAAATTTTCTTGAGACTTTCAAGGTGTTTTTTTTTTTTTATCTTGATGGGATAGCACTTGCATATGAAATTCTCATCAAATAATTTCTGAATGTGCTGAGGGACTGTGTTTTGTACTACAGTTGTCACAGGCTTCTATTATTTCTAGGAATCCCACCAATGGCAGGTGACTCTGGTCAGAAGTCTACTGCTGCAGAGCAGGATCTGTACAGGAGGTGAGGTGAAGTTCTTGAAAAAGCCAATAGTTTAGCTCCTTGTTGGACTATATATATACACATGTTTTACTTCAGTCAAAGCATAATGACTGTATGTTTTAATGCCGGAGAATCCTCTTTGAAGCCTTTTTCACTTGAGGGACATGGAACACATTTTTTGTAAGGTAGCCTGTCCCTTAGCCAAAAGGAGTCATCAGGGGAGCTGTGGGCAATTGGAGTGGTGCTTGGGGAAACACGGAGAACCCACGTGATGAGTTGATAACTGCAGAAAACTTGTGTGATGTGCATTGCAAGACCAATAGAGCATAAACCTGAGCAAGCCTTTTCTGGGACAAATGAAGGAATCCCTTAGGGATTTTGGAGTTTCAAACGTGGTAATGGGTTTAGTTCAGTTTATACCTAAATAATCAGATACATCTTATGTGGACATGTCAAGGTTGCTTCTCTCGGTGCTGTTTCTGCATGCATTTTATGGGATTTGTTTTTCTATGTAGAGCAGAAGAGCAATGCTGGCAGATAGGCAAACTGCTTTTAGTGTTGCATGTCCCTTGATCTTTTCCAACACAGCATCTATTTATCTAGCTACCTACTTTCTATTCTCACTGTGTTCAGGTGATAGTTAAGTACTTAATAGAGCTAAACTTACCTGAAGTATAAGGTGATGTGGTGCAAAGTCAACTGGTGTTGCCAGAGCTGTACCTCACCAAAGTTGCAGGTCATCTTGGAAGTTTGTTGGACTTTTGAATTCCTGCTGATAATGGCAGGGCTGTGAGCAGACTTTGCCAGATAGATTATGGAGTTGTGTTTTGGCTCTAGGCAGGGATAGTCCCTGCTAAGCCGTGATGCTGTTGCCAGAAGTCTGCTGATCACCTTCTTTCTGCTTGCCTCTGGTGCTCATACAGGTATGAGCAAGAACAGGCACTGGTCCAGGAGGAGTTGCTGCGGCTGGCCAAAAGAGAAAGGGAAGCGGCCAGTGAGGGCTTGAATACTGCCCTTCAGCGGGAAAGGAACAACGCTAACGAGGAGAGGCAGAGAGCGGCCCAGCTGGTGAGTATCTTTCCATGCAGGACAGGCTAAAACATCTCTGCTTGAGGGAATTCATTAAACGTCACTTGTGTAATGAGCTTAGAAACTTTGATTTAGACTGAAACACTCATCACTTCTTAATTCATCACTTCACGTTTGGCTTACAGTGTAGCTGGCAGGCTACGCTTGCAGCATGTCACGCAGTGATGCCAAGGCCAAGCTTGCAGGGAAGGCTTAAGCAATGACTGTGCTGGGGACAGCTTTACCTGTGGTAGGTCAGTGTGTTGTGTGTGTTTGGGGTCGTTGTCTGAGCTGGAGAGACTCTTCTAAACTATCAAGTGTATGAAATGAATGTTTTGGTATATACGGGATCAGATTCTGCTCACCTGATTTATCCTGAAACTTTGCTCCATTCTTCTAGAGTATAGTCATGCAAATACTTAAATCAATAAAAAATAATAATGAGTTCTGTTGTTTAAGTCTTTTATGATGCCGGTAACAGAAGAACTGTTATTAAACTGTCAAGTATTTTAACATTTTGAAGAAGTATTAAGATGGATTTTTAGGGACCAGGAAGCATAAACCTCTTTTGTACACACCGCTGACTCCCAAAGCAATCTGTTCTTGCCTAGTGGGCAGACTTATTTTTGAGGACTTCTTGCTGCAGCCTTTGCTATTATACAGGCACCTTGGTGTTGCTGAGATAATCTGTTAGATTATTGTCATACCAGTTGTCCTGATTTCACTGGGACAGAATCGCAGGCCTGCCATGGTCTGCAGGCAGTTAGCAGTTTGGAGTCAGCCAGGGCAGCTGACCTGAGTTGCCTACAGGTGTGTCCCATCCCATTAATGTCCCTCAGTATAAAGGAGGGAGTTTGCTGAGGTTGGAGGTCTACTGCTTGGGCTCCTACTGACCCTACTCCTCTTCCTGCTTCTGAGGATGCCTTTGCGTTTATTGTGGCCGCTGTACATTTGCTGGGCTGAGTATAACTTTGTTTACTTGATACTGGCATTGGTATTGGTTTGTCTTTTTCATTAAATCTGTTTTCATTTCAACCCATGAGTCTCCTCTTCGCAATCCCACTTCTCTGCTGGAGAGGGGTCATCGGGTGATAGAGCAACTGCTCTAGTCTAGCCCTGGATACACGCTAAATGTAGACACCAGTGCTGAGAAGAGCAGTGATGGAGGCAGAAGTACGGTGAGATGAGACTGAGTAGAGCAAAAGTCTTCTATCGTTACGGTAGATTAGGGTTGTTATTAGTGCTTAATGTTCACATCGTAGTATTTTATATTGTTTTATTTTAAATACTAATATTGTTATGGTAATGGTGTGCTGCTTGTAAACAGTGCAGAGTCTTACTGAAACTGCCACTTTTTCCTCACCTGCAGTGGTATGAGGTGTCAGAGTGTGACAGTGAGGTGGGACTGTGCTTGCCACAGTGAGATCAAACTGTCTGTTTGTTTAGACTGATGTTGAAACTTCACAGAGAGAACTAGACTAAGAGTAATTCTCCTTGCCTGTACATACTGAAAGGATGGCTGAGGGCAAGGACAGACTTGAGTAATGATGGTCTTTTTTGTGTTTCTTCCATCCTACTGATCTGTTGCATACACTTGATTTTAGTGAAGAATCCTTCTATGAGCATGTTTTTTCTTCTGTATGTTGAGTGCTAACAGGCACAACTTACCAAGGCACATGACTTGGCTGTGGAGCATTTTGAGGTTATAATATGAAGGCATTTTAGGGAGTTGAATAAATAAAATTCCTGTAAGAACAGCCACAGTGTTTCAGACAGGAGGCCCTTCTAGCTATAGCCCATCTTTAGTAGCGATCCATAGCGGCTCCTTACAGAGAGCATGAGAGCAGAGTAGGAGTACAGCAGTATTTCCCACCTCTGTACCCTTGCAACTTCTGCCGTTCTGGGGCTTAGAGACTTCAGCAAAGGATTGTATTTTCACCTTGGTGTTTAACAGTACTTAATACAATCGTCTTCCATAAACTTATCCATTTGTGGGTTTGGACCCATTTGTGCTTTTTGAGTCCATGGTAATGTTTGTATGTGGTTGGATTGGTAGGTCTCTGAGATTGCTCTCCTGGATATAGCTTGTGAGCAGCTGCTGTGTTGTAGGAAATTTCCTCTTGGCAGATTGTACCCTGAGCATGGGAAGTTACATGATTGCTGAGCTTCAGAATAGCGATGTCTGAGGCAGGTTATTGCCATTCGTCTGCGTATGACATGTGGGTCAGCGCTGTTAACTCTTCCACTAGAAAAATAATATTCCCTTTATGAATCCAATTGATGGACCTCTGTAAAGAGGCGAGGGAAGAAGCTGGTGGATTTATTGTGCAATCTAAATATGTGGCCTGGCCCAGAAGGAGAGCCCTGCCCTCCTGCAGTGAGGTGTGAAGTAATCCTGGAGAAATGTGGCTGGCAGAGTCATGCAGTATTTGTGAAGTGTAAAGAGGACACCTCTAAAATGAGTTGGGACCTGACTGCTAACATACAAAAGCTATTCTATTACCTGAATCAGCTTTTAATCCTGCCATGTTGCATACCCAGATATTGCATGCTTGATGCACTTCAAAAATCTAATCGGGCTCTCCTTGTGTAACCCATAAAAGATAAATAGTGACCATGGAGTGTTAGCTCAGAACATGGTGCAAGAATGAGAAACTGTTAAATTTCATTGCTCTTTAACTATCTCTTGATCAGTCATAAATTTAAGATCCTTAAAAATGGAAAGGTCTAGCCTGTCCTTGCAAAGATAAGGTCAAAGCTATTGTCTGTCAGCTTCTAGGAGTCTTCCTGAGCAGAAACTGGTTTTGCCAGCCTTTTAAATTATTGGGATCCCTGTCAGGCTTGCTTTTTCTCAGCTACAGTTTCCTTTTGGGCATGGTTACCTTATTGTACTGACTCCTACTCAAATCATACCTGTCCTTTATCTTCCAGTATTGTTTTTTTTCCCTTTATTTGGAATAGGACTTGAATGTTTCTTGCTCACTCTCCTGTCCTTTATTCCTAGCATATAAGGCAAATAATGGTTGTGAGCTGCTCTTTTATCTCTTTGATGTTAGTCTCTTCTTTTGGGTAGAAGATACGAGTGGAACTCTAGGTGTTCCTAGTGGGAGTCAGGTGCATATGGGACTGGAAATTATCTGCTTAAATTTATGTGGGAACAACTTCCAGGATTGTGGATGTTGTTGTTACCTCCAAGGACAGCTAGAGAAAAATGACACAACTCCCATGAAAGAAATTACAAGAATAATTTGCTTCTAGCACCACTTAATTTAGTAAAAATTGAAAATCATGCCACGTATTATTAAAAAGATCTTATTTACTGAATATTTTCAGTGAGATCTTGAACTGCCCTGTGCTCTTAACACCCCAACAGTTTGGTGATTTGTAGCCTTCTCTTGTACAGTTGTCTCCTGTAGTGCTGCAAAATTCCCCTTTAACCTTACCACTTGTAGACCATCAATCCAAGGTCGGTAGCTGTATTTTGAAATGATTTCATTTTGATTGTGCTGAATGTCGTTTGTCATTTAATCTGCTCTTTATGATTTTCATTCACTGACTTCTATTATTGGCAGTGTTGCTTTGAAGCACTTCTTCAGTCTTATTATGTAGTGCATGTTTCTGAAGAGAGCACAGGCTAGAGCTAGCCTTTGCTAGGGAACTCGTGTCAGCGTCTGGGGCCGGTTACTTCATTTATGGGGTAGGGTGCAGGTTAAAATCTCGTGTTGTGTGTTTTGTTTTTGCATTGTGGTCTTTTTTTTTTTTTTTTTTTTAATTGAAGTGTTGCACTGGTTACAAGTGGGATTTAGAATTAAGTACCTGGGTGCTGTTTCTGTTTTCTGACTTTGAACAAGGTACTTAGCTTCTAGATACCTTAGATTTTAAGAAAAACACCTTAAAGTTTTAGTTCAAGAAGCAAAACAGCTCTGTAAGTAGAAACACCGCAGCATTCACTTCCCTCTTTGAGCAAATACGGCTTTTGATTTACCATGGGAGACTGGCTCAAATGGAAGTAGCCTGATAAGCTGTTGCAGAAGAACTCTCACCAATTTATGTTAGAGATAGAATGTTGTGTTTGTTTGTACAGGACTGCAGAATCGCGGTGCTGACTGGACTCTGAATAATTTAATGCTGTGGGTACTTACAATACAACGGGGATTGTATGTACAGTGCTTCACAGCAGGCCCTAGGGTGTTTGACTAAAGCTTGTAGCATGCCTTAAGTCTCATGTGAAATATCCAAGAATTAATACAACTGTCTTGAAATCCTTTTCTATTTCTAGCATGACGAACTTCCAAAGTTGTCATAGTCAAGTTATTTAATTGCTTCACTGTGGTGTGAATAGTCTCACCTTTCCCCTGCACCAGGAGTCTTTCCTTTGTCATTTCCAATTAATCAAAACCTCTTCACTCAACTTCTCAGTTCTTTTGGCTTTCTTTTTTTCTCCTTCTTGCCAACAAAAGAAACCTTGCTAGCAAAACTGCTCTTTTCTCTCCTTTCTGCTTTTGTAGTCTCCTAAGGCTGAGCAGCATGTGCAGCATATGCATCATGAGCCTCTTGGAGCCGGTGACTCCCTGCCTGATGGTTTTCTCTGAAACCTTTGAGACAAATCAATGTGGAATGGGAATGGAAAAAAGCAGAAGCTGGGGGGGGGGATAAACGCGATTAAGCGAAGACATCTCATTACTACTCTAGAAAGGGAGGATTATAACTTATAAAATAGGAGGATCTCATTTAGGGGCCATGTGTGCCTGTGTTATCAGGACAGAGGGAGAGCAAATAGAATAAATGAAATTAATACTTTGAAAAGAAGCATTACTCGGATTTGAGAATTGAACTAATATGATTTGTGCAAAGCCCTGAAGTTCTTATCTCCCCATTTAATACTTCTAGGATAATGGCTTTGTTAGAGTTATTGACCAAAAGTCGTTGTCTTCCTTCCCACTTTGAAAGAGTGAATTCAGAAATGGGGTGATGGTAGGACAAACTTTGCACCGTGACTGGCTTTTTCATACAAGACTGACGGGCATTTGCTCCTTGAAAACAGACTGGGCACAGCATTCCTAAATTGCTGGGAAAGTGTTTCTCCAGTTATCGATGATGGATGGCTTATTATTCCTGATGTTCCTGGTCATGCTCTGCTCACTGGCTTGCTGGATAGCAACCTTTGCTTTCTGGTGGCTCCAGCATTGCAGTATTAGGATTAGTGTAGCCTGGAATATAAGCATGGGAGGAAATACAAGGATTTAGGGTTAGTCTCTGGTTGCTCCATTAGCTGATTATAATTGGTCATAGGTTATTGGTTTCTTTCAGCTGGTGTCTTGCCCGGAAATAATCTCTTTGCTCTTCAGAGCCTCTCACATCTTCTTGTTGATTCAGGAGAAGGAAGAATGCATGACTGGGGCAGCCTATGATCAGGACAGTGGCTTTTGATAGTGGTGTCACCTTGTGAATGTGGGGTTCTGAACTCTTGGGCTTTGCCTGTGGCAAGCTTTGGACACTTCCACCCTTTGTTGAGTGTATATTATCTGCTGACATTTTAACTGGTATATTTTCTTCTCCATTTCAAATAATGTGGAGGTAAAAATGCTTAAAATTGCTGAAAGGAGCATTCAGATACTGGAATAGGCTGCCCAGGGGTGGTAGTTGAGTCACCATCCCTGGATGTGTTTAAGGGTCGTTTAGATGTGGTGTTGGGGGATATGGTTTAGGGGAGAACTTGTAGAGTAGGGTTGATGGTTGGACTCAGTGATCCCAGGGGTCTTTTCCAACCTGAATGATTCTATGATAAACAGCCCTTTCATAGACAGATACAATGCACAAGAATTTTGGTGGTAGTAGGAGAGTATCAGGTAGAGCAGTGTTGCCTTTTTGGCTCTGTAGGTGTAGAGGAATGATCCAACTGGCTCGTACATGGAAGGTTTTCTTTAGATTTCTTGTCACTGATGAAGTTTCAAGCCAATCTTGCTGACATCTTTGCTGTGAATTGCCCGTTGTTGTTGAGCAGTATCGGCTGTAGATGTAGCTGAGCTGGTACTGAAGGTGGTTTCAGAAACGGTGCTGAACATGATTTAGTTTTGTTAAGGCTTTCATTGACTTTGTGATAAGCTGGGGATCAGCTTCGTCCTGGCTAATTAACATAGGTAAGCATCTCTAGATTAGACTAGGATTTTGTTGTGTGTAATCTCCTGTCATTGTGACAAGCTGGAGTGACTGTCTGAGGTCCAGCAGTAGCATGGTGTTTGTTGAACAGTGATAGCGTGGGGGCCATCAGTGAGGTGAGGCTGCCGTTTCTGATGTCAGGCCTCTCTTGTCAAAACTTGTACTTTTTATTCCCTACTTATTTGAGTTGATATAATAAAAGGTATCGTCTCTGCGAGCTTTGCATTATAGTTTGGATACCGCTCACATCAGGGTGAGTTTTGGTGGTCCTGTTTGCTCTGCAGCTAAAACGTAGCACACAGGGCTAAAGCCCTTCTTTTTGTAAAGCTGCAACGTGGGAGGAGACATGGCTAACGTACATCTTGGGCTTTAGAGTTTAGTGGCTCTTTAATTTCTATAAATATTTATTGATGGAAGTTTCTTGTGAGCGAAACAGAAAACATTGATTTAAATCAGGTGTGGAGGGTTATTTTAAAAAATAGCACAAAATGAGGAAAAAGCCCATTTAGTTACTTTTCTTTGAGTTTGATTTTCATTGACGTTACAGCATCAAGTATCTACATGGTTTTAGTAAAGGAATGACACATTTTTTCAGTTATTTTATGCTTTGTTTAGAAAATGACCAGTGCATTTAGTTACTAGAACATTAATTCCTCCTTACAGTGTGTGTACCGCTGGTTGCGGGGACAGTACATCCTGACGGGCCTTGTGTCCTGGGGTTTGGCTGTTTGCAGGACATTCACCTACTGCGGGTCAGATGCTGACCAGGAGGGGTACCCACCCCTCCTGCGTGCAAACCAGGTAGGGAAGGGACTAGGTTAGCAGGAGTGGCGTTATCTTCAGCTAGAATTTGCAATGCACTTTTCAATTGCTTTCACTAATTGAATAGAACTGCCTTTTAAGTGTCTTGATACAAATGGGAAATTTTTTTTTGTTTAAGCTGTAATGGTTTATTACGAAATCTTGCAAGCTATTGATAGGGGGATTTAAATAGTTAGACTGAGTAGCTTCAGACCTTGTTCCTTCTATCCCTCTCATTCTTGCTGTCTGAGCTAAGAGGTACTTTTCTAGACTTTCCTTTGAAGAAAATGTGCTAATATGTGGAATCTTGAAAGTTAGTGGTCTGTTATTCTGTAGTTTCTGGCCACAACATCCCTTCTCTTCCCCCAGAGCTGGGTTCTTCTTTGGCTGCTACCTTCTACTAGAGAAGTGGATGCTTTTCTGCAGTGAAGAAATGACTTATTTTTATGAAACCACTAAACATTTAAGGGATCCCTATAGAAAGTAATCGTGTAGTATTAAACAGTGGACTTTGGAAAGGTTTGCATTGAAGTTGAGTATGGTGAGGATCTACATATCTTCTACCTCCAGCAAGCTAATAAATTCTGGTCTCTGGAGCATCAGTGAGGTCTATATTTAACTAAAGCAGTTTTGGAGGATGTGTACTACAGTGAACCCAGAGAAAAGAAAACAAAGCCAAGCTAAACCAAAAGAAAACTTCCTCTTTTTCCATATTCTCCTGAGGGAGGGCAAAGCTGTTATCTGGCCAAGAGTGAGATGCTGCATATATACTCCTTATTTTCCTTGCTCCTGCTGTTAGGATTTGTCAGACATTTATAGGGTTTTTTTTAGCAACTTCCAATTTCTGCAGACAGTCTTTTATCTCCTGACTGAAGGTTAATTTGTGTTTGGAGAGTTTTTGCAGATTTCAGCAGCTGATGGTCGTTTGAGCCTCTCATTTTTGTAGTCTCTTGGGCTAAGGGACCTTATCACAAGGTTGGCCTCTTTTTAAGTCCTACAGCTGCAACAAATTAAAGTTGTCCGTGGTGCTGCCTGCTTTCCCTGTCTTGCCTTCAATTCTCCTGTGCCCGTATTTCACACTTTTTTTTGTCTAATAGGTTCATATACTCCACAGAAACTTCTTCCAGATTCATTTGTTCTGACTCAGGGTTTCTGTAAAGCCATTCTGTTATTTAAGAAGCAAAAGATAAGATTAACCTTCCTTTTCCCCTATCTATAACTACAAAATAGTCAATACATAAAGAAATAAGAGAATAATATGTTGATATTTTTCCATGAATGGTTCAGCATTTATGGGAAAAAAGCTGTTACTGCAGCTTTTTTTTTTTTTTCTGACAGACTGCTGCGGAGTAGTAGAATTCTGCTCTAATTTTTTGAGGCCATGGGCAACAGACTCGGTAATGCATCAGGGTGTTTCAGCAGACTTTCCTTTCCTACGAGCCAGCATTTAGTCTAGTGTGGTGGTTTGTGGTGTGAGATTTTCATAGGTATAAAGGCTGAGAGTGTTATAAGAATGTAGTTCCCACTACTTTTGTTAAACTTGGTTTTGGATTATTATTTTGCATGTCTGTTTTGAGTATTTTGAATATTACATATATCTAATTTGGCATTTGGTGATAGATTTCCAGTATTCATTGTATTCTATCTTAAAAAAATGGCAGTGTTTGAATCTTGAATCCAACAGTCCTTGATCACTGAAAATTTTATTGATGGAAAGTGTTACTTAAGGAGAGCAAGACTATGGATTTTATAGGCTGATATAATAGGTATGAAATAAGTTTGCACTAAATGGAAACACTTTGATTTCTCTTGCACTCTCAAATGATGGGGATGTGAGGTAGGTGACCTGCCACTGGATGTCATTTCTGTTGTATTGCCTAAGCACTGCGAAAACTAGCTTTGGTGCTTCTGTCAGCTTTTCTTGGAATTTTAACGTCTGTGTCTTGATGTGGTCCTCATTGACCACAGAGGAATGGTAAAGAAGATACCTGAGATGGGCAGAGTGTTCTGCCCCAGGTGGCGGTGTGAGAGAGAAATGATGCAGCGTTCTTTCTGGGTCTCAGTAAGAAAGGCTGACAAGTGGCAGAATAGAGTTAGAATAGATTAGAAACAGAAACAAAACTATAAGTAGCATGGAGAGGTTCCTCCTTTTTCATCATTTGAGCAATTATATTCTTAGAAGAAAGCAAGTCTGTTCAGAAAGGACGTTCACATGAGAACATCTGGCTGCCCTTTTAGATAACGGGAAGGCCCCGCAGGGGCTGGTACTGAGGGGCAGCTGCCTGCAGGCTCCTGTTAGACACACAAGACAGACCCGAAGGCTGTGTGGTATCTGCACAGGGCAGATCTGCATCTGCTCAGGTTCACTGCTCTGTGGGTCACCACCGCCTCGATGTGTGGTGCGCTCCCAGTCAGGATCGCTACCTTCCACCCCTCCATCCACAAACAGCTTACCTGTCTCAAAGACAGGTAAGTTGCAGGTGATAGTAGCAAGCTGTTCAGCTAATAGGAAGTTTCTCACTGGGCTGGAACATTTTCTGTGTGATAATACCAGTCAGTGCGCAGCACAGACCAGCACGGGCTACTCCAGTGGGTTCCCACGCGGCAGCTGCTTGTGGTAACGTATGGGCTTCTCAGGTCCTGAGTACCAGGTCCAACAGAGCAGATGTGTCCTGTTCAAGATCACATTTCCTCAACTACAGTAGCTTCCCTGAGGCTTCCAATACAAATAGCTTCTTTGGATCACACTAGAAGATGAGGTTGAGTCTGCGTGGTGTGATGGGAGAAATCAAAATAAGCACTGATGTTATTTCTTTATTTCTAACTTTAAAGGAAGGTTAAAGCAAGCTGATAAGAAGAGTAAATTTCTCTAAGGCTTTTTCCCAGTTTGTTTAGACCCTCTGCTGTAGTTGGGCATCCTCAAACCTGCTTGTGTTTGCTGATGAAGTTTAATTTTATTCTTGCTTGCTTCCCTCTCCCTCTCTCTTCCCCTTTCTGTGTTTTTACTTTCCCAAACCCGCAGGACGGTTTGCTCCTGCCGCCTCTCCTCGTTGTTGGCGTTATCAGGCACGTGTGCAGCGGGTGAGATTGCAAACGCCACTGTTCTCCGGGATTCTAAGCATCAGACAATGTTTTACATGGCGTCCCATTCTCTAGCCGGCTGGTTGGACATGATGTTGGTACCTTATCTTCACGCTGACACACACTGGACATTAATAGAAATACATTGCTGAGGCACATGTGTGGAATTTCAAGCAGCCTTTCTAGCTGTGCTTTAGATAGTCTATTGTGTGCTTAACCTCTTGGAAGAGGTTTTGATGAGAAACACATAATGTTAACTCTTGGGCAGCTGGGTGGAATCTCTTAGAGTTTTTTATTACAGTCAGCATAACACCTTCCTAATTGCATGCTGATTAGGTATTTTAGAGTTTCAGCAGTTTTAAACCTATCTTTCCATGAGCAATATTCCTCCTTCCTAATGCACATTTCAAGGGAAGAAATAGTGATGTGTATTGCATGTGTGGAGAAGGTAGGAACTATGTGCTGCAGAGGGAGGTGAGCTGCCAGCACCCTTGTTTAGCTTTATCTAAAGTCTGTCCCTATATTATTTTTGGCTCTATGGTTGCCTTACATCAACTAAAAAAAATGACCTGGATGCAGCTGCTGCTGTTTGCCAGGAATCCCTTCTGCTTTTGGAGCAGATCAGAATTTTTTTTTTATTGTTTCCTTTGTACTATATATGTATACTTTCTCTGCTTGTTTATGACCATCTGCAATTATCTATATTATTTATGAGTACTGAGTAAAACATGATGGGAAGTAGCTTCTTAAGAGGGACTGTACTAAGGGAGAGGAAATGAGCTGATGACTTTCTCTTTGATTTTTAGACAATGAAAATAGAACACCGGCAAGCTTATGAGGGAGGGAAGGAATTAAGAGAGTTAGCTGGCTTTCTTTTTCCTGTCTGTGTGTTACATTGGGGGTTTAGAGCCTTTTTAGCCTCCAAGACTTTGTGATAATGGGGAAACTTGAAGGATGATGCAGTAGGAGTCAAAAGTAAAAATTGATCTAACAGACAGAGCAGGGCTATGTATAATTACTGTCCAAAAAGAAAAAAGCTCCATAGAATAATACATTAGACTACAGATACATTTGTGAAATAACCAGTGCTCTTCCAATTAGAACTGAGAGCTTGCTGCGTACATTCACTGGATCTTCAGCTTTTGCCATGAAAAAAGTGGCTCACTGTCTAGCAGATGACTTCAAGCCCCTTTCTTTTCCTAAACACATAGGCTCGTATCTCTTTTCTCCCCTTTTCCCTTCTCCCCAGCCTCTGAGCAGAATGGATTTGTTCCTCAGTGTTCATCTTCCTATAGCTGTAATTGGCACGGTTAGGCTGAAACTGTGACTCCCCCCTGTAGCTTCCAAACTTCCAATATACAAATGGTTCCTTACAAAAGCTGTTCCCTTCCTAGCTGCGTACCTCAGCAACTGGTCATTTTTCTATCTTCATATGGTAGCTAAGTGTGGAAAACGGGAGATTAGGAATAAGGGAATGTTTCTTTTAAAAAAAACCCAACCAAAACAAAAAAAAACAACCCCCACCAAAACCCAAAATGAAACAAAAACCCAACAAACCACCACAAAACAAAACAGCCTCCCCCCCCCAATTAATGCCCCTAAAACAACAATAACAAACTCATGTCAGTTACAAGTAAACTTGCATGTTTCTCAAATCCTCTTCCCTAATTTTTCAGGGTACAAGAATTTTAAGTACAAAACTTGAAAAAGCATGAGAGCTTTAAACTGCAAAGCCAACTACAGCTTTAGAGATAACGAATGTTAGTCCAGCCTGTAGTTTTCTATCAATTAAAAAGGTCATCCCCGTCCCCCCCAGCCAGTGTGCCTTTTCCTGTTCAAGGCTCAGCATTTTGCAGTGTAATTTTTCTAAGCTTTGGGCTACTGAAGGTTATCATAGAATTGTGTTAAAAACCTACTGCCTGTTATTTCCTGTTATACAGCGTCCCGCGCAAAGAGGTGGTTCTCTGGGCAAGTAGGAATTTGACACTGTCCATTTACTGCTAACAGAAGCAGGATGCATCAATACCTTTTCCCATCTGATGCGTGTTCAGAAGCTGGGCTCTCAGGTCACTCTGCCCTTGTTCCAGACTGTGTGAAGGTCTAAATGAAGCTGTTGCCAGTCACTTGCATCTTCTTCTCTTTAGAACAGTTTAGAAGTAGTTCATAAAATTTTATGCATCTGGGGTAAAAATGAGTGTTTTCATTGTTATTAATCTAGATGGAGTATCAGTTTGTGCCCAAATTAAGTGGGGACCATTAGCTGTGCTCCTGCTCCAGTAGTGTCATCCTGCCTTAGCGGGCTTATTTTCTAAGGTTAATAAGGGATGTATTAAGGCACCTGGAGGGAAAGGAGCTCTAATGGTCTTAGCTGCCATTCTCCTCTGTGTAGATGGGACTAGTCTGGTTGATAAATACTTCACTGCCTCAGGCCTTGCAAATGTGGGCTGCTCCCTTAGGAGAGAAAGTAGTTCAAGGGGTACCATGGGTGTTCTTCAGATAGGATTGAAGCAGCCAGACAAGAAATTTCCTCCAGCCTAGTCTTGCTAACATGAGTTTTAACCCCTCTTAATTTCGGTGTTTTGTTGTCAGGTATCTCGGAGGGCAGATACTGGTAAGTGAGAGGTTTCTCTGACTACGTGCAAGCGCAGGCAAAATTTTGCCTTGTTGTTTGTGCACATCTTTAGAAGTTACATCTGCTTTCTGCACTAGAAATGTCTTACTGGGCATTCTTAAGCTGCAGTAAAAATTCTCATCTTCGTAGGAATGAATAATAAACTTCCATATAATTAGACTAATCTCATGTTGCCGCTTCTTGGCCAGCAGATGTTGCTGTTGAGCTTGCTTAGGCTCCACTCTACAGTTCAAGTCATTTGCCTATTTTAGGAGTATGATGCAGACTGATTTGGAACGAAGTTTCCTGCTTGATAATTCATATCATCTACTGGAAAGTCAATATACTGTCCAGAGACTTAAGGTACTTGTGTGTAAATAAATAAATGATATTAGATTGTCTTTATTTTTTTCACTTCATTACTGACACTGAATTCTTACAGAATTTTCCACTTTCATTAGCAAAGCGGTTTTGATTTGCCTTTTTTTTTATTTTTGAGGGAGGGATTTTGTTGGCTTTTCTAGTGAACCTTTAAAATGTCATGGTGCAAATGGTGACTAATAAATAATCCATAAACAGCATATCTTCATTAATACCCTTTGAATTTAGGATCTGCAAAAATCCATTACCTGTGTCATGTGCAGAATCTGGGAGATTAATAGTGTACCTTTTGGGGGGTCAAACCCACTGCTCAGCCTGGGGCCTGCTCTGTGGATGGATCTTGCAGACTCTGTGCTGTACCTCTCAGTTCTTTGGGATGTGATTCTAGTTGTACTCTTACCTTGGAACTGAAGATTTTTAATGAGCATCTCAATTACATGCCAGTGATAATGCCTTCGCTGAGTTCATACATTTTTCCTGTGGTGTCAAGAGCACTTTGAAAACAACAGTGGATATTTCCTGAAGGTGGCAGTGAAGGGACACACATGAAGACTCCTTTCCAAGGGTGGACCAGGAACTGCTGAGCCCTAAAATTGCTTGCATACCAATGAAATGTCTCAAAAGTTTTTGCTTATTTGTTTTCGTTCTGACTCTAGCTTCTCCAAGAGTTACCATAATATTTTTCAGGATGAGTTTACCCCTAAGATTTTGAAGTTCTTTGGTTTCTATAGAAATACGTTGTTTGCAATTGTGAGGCCACTATTTACTGACATAATTTCCAAACTGGAGATGTGAATTGGCCTGCTTCTATCTTTCATTTTCTCACCGTGCTTCCCAGGGCTCACTCTCATGCTTCAGTGTATGGATATAGTCGCTTGTGAAGTTACTGTGTATTCAATCTCTAGAGGTGAGGACAAGGTTGTCATGAAGACTTTGCAAGTTTCCACACAAATGATGGTGTGTGGTATGTTTGCAGCCACCTTGGATTGCTCTTTGGTCTTTGGCTCTCAGGTTGGTTTCTAGTAGTACTACGTGAAGTGGTAGATGACTGCTGCTGAGAGCAAGCTTGGTTTTGGAAGTGGTGGGAGGAGAGTGGTGGATGCTGTCCTAATGACATCTCATGCTTACTGTCTAAACAGACATCGCTGCCTCTGTTCCTCAGAGACTCTTCTTTAAGATTGACTGTTTTGATCTACATCTTAGCCTTTTAATTAGGTACTACCTACAAAGCCTGGCCTGTAAAAATTGGCCATAGTATCTGTGTCCCCTTGCCTTTGCCTGACTGCAGTCAGACTGTGTAGACTAAGAAGGCCTGTACTGGAAAAAAAAAAAAAGCCCCAATACTGGAGTTTCTTTCAGCAGAATTTTGAGGTGTATATGCAGTGCTTCTGGAAAGGCAGTATCTCAGTCAGTCTTCATGGATATTGCAAGTTTCAGACTGATTTGAGTGATTTGGGGTTTAAAACATAAAGATGATCTAGCTGGCCTTGAATGAAATGAATTATTGCTTTGGGAGCAGAACCTTCTCTTGCGGGAGAAGTTGGTGGTTGGCTGGAATCCCTGCAGATTTTTAGGGAGGAGATTTGTATCTTTTCATCTGTTTTCAAGAAGGAGAAACAAGAGTTATAAAAACCACTTAAAGGTTCAGTTAAGATTTATTCTGGCTGCATAACTGCCTCCCATAATAACTTTAATATGCTTCATCCTGAAACTCTTAATTGGCCTTGGTGTTGGCAGGCCTTTCAGACCCAGCAGAATCTCCAACATTCAGCAGCTTTTAGGAAGGAATGTAGCCAGAGAAGCACAAAAGATGAAATGGCTGCCTTATAAATTCTGACTGACCTTGAGAGTCCTTGTTTTAACAAGCAGGAGGATGCTGTTGAGAGCCATCTAGACAAGAGCAGTGGTGGGAGTGTGTGTAGGTGTGCAGTTAAGGCAAGAGGAGAGGATGGGGGAAGACTGTGTGGGCTTGGTGGGAGGAGGTAGTTCCATTGTGGGCCATGTACCTACTTACCCTGTTTTTTCTGTTGTTCCTTTGTCTTGTCTGTACTGACACTGACTAAAAATGTGGGTTTTGTTGTTTTTTTCTGATGGATGCTTGTAGGGGTGGGCTATGGAAGATCTGTGGGTTGAACTACTCCATTTTCTCAGAGCGGGTATCTTCATTGAGGAAATGATCTCAGTCAGTTGTTCCTCTCTACTTAGTGACTGACTGGTCCTGGTGTGGGTGCTTATCAGACAGATCAGAGCCCGAATGACCAAGGAGGGTGAAATTTTCTTTAGCTTCTCCTCTGCTCCCCTGTGCCTGGGTGGGATGTGGAAGCCTGCCAGGCGCTTGTGGTGTCATATCATTTTTGTGAATTATGGAGGATTGTCTTTCTTGCTCTCCTGCGCTGTCAGTTGGACACCTTTTGCAGACCCTAAATTCTCTCTAAAACAAAACATTTGGCTTAGTTTATTTCATTCCATTAAGTAATTTCACTGCTAACGCATAATTATCTACAGCAGTGACACTCTTCTGTGCTTTAATTACCACAAAGCTGCACAATTTCCCCTCCCCCCTGCCTGGAAGTTGTCACTTGTGCAGGGTGGTTTTGCAGAGATAAGTGTGTAATACACGGCGGTGCTTTGGGTCTCACACAATGCTCAGGCAGTTGCTGATTGCTAAATGTAGGCAATAGAAGAGGCAAGGATTTTGATCTCAGTCTTCTATTAGTGGCTCTTATCCATGTGGAGAGAGAGGCGTTGGGAAGGAAGAAGCTTATCAAAACTTCATAATACGGGCTTGAAGATAAAGATGTGAGCAAGTGCTCATTGGAGGCATTAAGCTTACAGGTGCTAGGAAAATTTGGAAGCACAAGTATTTGTTTTTCTTCTGAATATAAGAAATGAAGCATCCGTGATCGTGGGCAGCAGCCCAGGAGCCCTGATTGTTTGAGAAAGATTTTTGTCGTTATCTTTTTTGATTCCCTTTTCTCCCCGCTTTCCCTCCCGCTTTGTTACCTACTCTGTTTTTGGTAAACACCCTTTCTGAGTGCAGAAGATCCCAGTAAGAGTCTTTGAACCAGGCAGTCACTATGAAGAAATGCAACTGAGTTACAGAGTATTTACTCCTAAGATGGGAGAAGATACATACTCCAGGTAAATACCTGCTGTTCTTAACGCTACGTGCTCTTGTTTATTAAGGAGTGATTTTGTTAAAGGAGGACAAGGTCAGTCCTATCTGAACAGAAGGCCCGTGGGCAACACAGTACCTGGGTGGTTGGAAGGTAAAGGTCTGTTTGCGAATAAAATCTTCTTGAAGAGATTTCTAAAATCTTGTAAAATCTGGATGAGGAAAAAGCTGGAAGGGGCTCATAATTACACTTGCCTAGTTTCACAAAGCTGAGAGAAGTGAGTTGTAGACGCCTCTTTTAACTTGCTATGATGCACTGAGGTTTGTGGATGAAGAACAACTGGAGCATGTATCAAAAAGACAGTGAATCTTGAGAGGGACCTGATAGAAATGAGGACTGTATGAGGAGGCAAAGCCTGTTTATTATCTTATAATAGATGGAAATGAGGCCATTTATTGGTCTTATCTGCTGGCGGAGATGTTCTGCCAACTACCTTTGTTTGGAGCTCTGACCAAGATGTGCAATACGTAATTGTGTTCCAGCTTCCATCCTGACTTAATTCTTAGGATTGAAATTACTCTTTCGCATACAAAAGCATTAAATTCTTTTCCTGTATTGTTATGATGAAGGCAATTTCTGGTTGCTGACTGGCAGGAATGGGGAGGGGAGGACTATACAGCCTATGTGACAACATGGGTCCTCAGTCTCTACATAGCTGGCAGCAGTGGCACCTGTTTGAGCAAGATTTCTTTGGCCTAGGAGTACATTGTATATTTTCTTTGGCCCAAGGACGTAGTCTTAAGTATGTCACTTGAAGACCTCACAGCTTGCTGAGCTCTAAATCTTTCCATCAATCTCATATTTATTTTCTATGGTATTTATCACCATGGTGTTTTATGTACTTTCCAGCTCAGCAGACTGGCATAATGTGGTGGTCAGTTTGATGGCTTTCTTCCTCTCAGGAGAGGATGTTATATTAAGAATTGTACTTTCTATGGGAGGTTATATACTCACCCCACAGCAATTTTAGTCTCAGAACTTTCTTGCTGGGAGTGTAAACACCAGTGACAAATTTCCAAATGTCTTTTCTCTAAATACTGTTGGTTAAAATCCCTTTCACATCTGGCAATGGATGCTCACATAGAAAAATTTTAAAGCAGCAGAACTAATACCCAGAACAATTGTTTGCGTTTTTGGTTTTGTTTAAAGCCTGTTTGTAAACCTTCCCGTAGAGCACAGAAGTAAGCACTGCCCTAGTAGCTTTTTTGACTCGTCTTATAAAAACCACTTCCCAGGTTTGAAGTTTCCATGAGCCTATGTTAGTTGCTCCTCCAGAGCTGTGCTGTCACCTTTGTAATCTACTTTCCGAGTAGGAATGGCTTGAGATGTAACTCTTAAAAAATGTTAGTTCACGTGAAGGTACAAAGGAGACTGGGGAGTTGGGGAGAACTTCATAACGGAAGTGATGGAGCTTCCATCAATTCTCTCAGGTAGCATGAGTGAGATAGAACATGGAGAGAGAGCATTCCTTATCCACATGGCAAGGGAGATTGATTGGGCATCATAGGGGAGCTGCTGGTGGAAAGGGGGGGTGAATGATCCCAATGGGGTACTTGTGGGAGAAAAAACAAAACCCATAGAATATGCTGTGAAGCCTGGGGTTGGGGGTAAGCAGGAGAGTGGCACTTCTGGCTCTGTGTGCACGTGTGATGCTTCTTGCCTCCTGTGAGTTTGTTGGCAGGTGTGGAGAGAAAGGATCCCAGCCCAGCCACCAGTGCGGCTGATGATTAATTGCCCTTTTTAAATTGCAATTATGTCAGTCATAGAACCTGTGAATATTAATTCCTGATTTGCTGCTTGAGAAACTGAACAATGATGAGATGGGTCCATTTTCCTGATGTCTCAGAAGTGGGCCAAGTGCTGCAGCCAGTAGTTATTACTGGAAGGAAAGGCTGCTGTGACTCTTTCATTGTTTTGTGTCTGTCTTGCACTTCTTTGTCAGTGTTTCTGTTCCATTCTTCAGAATCCTCTTGGTGCTTACAGCGAATTTTCCACTCTGACAGGAGTAGGTGGCGGGCCGACACCTAGAGCGAGTTAATCACTGCAAGCAATATTAGTTACCTGGATGTGGTGGATGGCCTTCCACCATTCACTGCTGCTTCCTGAGTCCCTTAGAGACTTAAGAATGAAATAGGGGTTGCTTTTTTGCTGCTCCGGCTCTTTCTCTTTATCTCAAATGTGTGTAACTTTTCATTCCATTATACTTAGATCTTTTGAGATAATTTTCTGATTGTGCCTTCTTGGAAGGATATTAACAGGCAAGCATTGGTACACTGACTGTTTTCCTTTCAGTAATCTGCGCAAATACATGAATGATGAAAATCTTGGTTTCTTCTGCTATTTGGGTCTCTCATTTATGATCCTGTCTGATATTTTCTGCGTTAATCAGGAGAAATTATTGTATCTTCCTTGAGCTTTAGTTTTCTTGGAATAGTAGTTATCTCAAGAAATGTTGTGATGACGTGCTGATGTTCACTAAGATCTTTGAAGGTGAATAGTATGGTGTGGTTTTTAGAAAGCAAAAGCCTAACCCCTCAGGACCCTCTGGTTGATGCTTGTTCTTGATGCTTTTCTGTTTTAAAAAACTGTCTACTTAGTCTTTGTGGAAAACCAGACTCTCTTATCTCTGGAATACCCTGAAATTAGAGTGCCTATTTTTTTTAGGCTGAAGTGATACTGCTCCATTTTGATGTTCTTGGTGCTTTATGTACAAGAGAAGAGGGCCTTGCAGAAGAACAAATGCATTCATACTTAGGGATATCTGTTTATTCATTCTGAGCATTAGGGTTAGTGCTTAACTTTTTAAGCCCCTATTATTATCACTCTGTTTAGACATCCATCATTACAGTTACTGTTCCACTGAGTTAAACGTGCTATGGGATAACCCCTACAAAAGGGATGGGACTTGCAGGCCATGGGAGCTCACTTGTAGCTGTGTCAGACTGCTAGGAAAGGCTAGAGGAAAGATGCAGCAGAGAATAGGAAAGAATGTTTTAATTTTTGCTTTGTGTTGTCCTTTCCTGCAAAAAAAGGATAGAATCATAAAATCATTAAGGTTGGAAAAGACCTCTGAGATCATAGAGTCCAACTGTCAACCCAGCACTACCACGACCACTAAACCATGTCCTGAAGTGCCACGTCTAGATGTTTTTTGAACAGCTCCAGGGATGGTGACTCCCACTTCCCTGGGCAGCCTGTTCTGGTGCTTGACCACTCCTTAAGTAAGGAAATCTTTCCTAATGTCCAATCTAAACTGCCTCTTAACTGTCTGCATGTAGCAGGCAGTTAAGTGTGTTTCGGTAAAGACTTTACTGGCCTGAAGAAAGTATTGAGGGCAGCTCTAACACAACAGGTTTAGCGCTGTTTTCTCCATTTTTCAGCTTTTATAATCGAATGGTAAATTGCTTGTTTTCATTGAACTCTTTCATTTTGGAAGGCTCCAAGCAGTCTTGTACTGCTGCTGTCACCCTTTGCGGTGAAAATGAAGCATTTCGTTTTACAAAACAGGGATGTTGAATAGACAGCCTTTTAACAAGTGAACTTTTTGTCACTAGTTCTTGTGGGGTTTTTTATCATCTTCCCTCTTCCTGTTTCCCTGGCCCGCTTTGTCTTCAACTCTGGTTAGGAGCTACTTAGTCCAGTGCTTCGTTCATGGTCTCTAAGCATGGCTGTCAGATGAGGAAGTGGTCACTTTTATTCCTGTTCTGAAGAGCTACCAGAACTGCCAGCACTGTGTCCTCCTCGAAGTACCGTTTGATTGGTACGGAGAGTCTGCACTTAGAGACCTGTCTGCAAAATGCAGTTGTCAGTAGTGTCTGGCTGAAACAGAAGTTTCCATTGCGCGGTAGGACTAGAGCAATCCAAAGCTTCAACCTCCATTTCTGTTGGTGTAGTGTCTGCTTTGCCCAGTATTCTTTGAAAGTTTTGGTTTGTCATCAGGAACTGAGCTTCATTTTCGTACCACTTGCCCTTAGGATAATATTCCCTAGATAAATGGGTACTCTAAACATCTATTTTAATTAATTGAAGTAGTTTTGAAATATATATATGTATAGTACCTAAATTGTTTTAGTAGGCTTTTTTTCCATAGGACTCCTGTCAGCACACATTACAAACTCTCCCTGCAAGATACTGCTGAGACATTCCCTGTTTAGGTGGCAGCCCAGCAGACAAGGACGTAGCATGCCTCACAGCGGTGTAAGGTGTGTACGCTCATTCTGTTGATACAAAGTGCAAATATCAACTCTTACTCAAGAAGTGCCAAGGGAAAGTCGTGTTTAAAGACTGTGCAGGCTCAGAGGTGATTTCTGTCATTAACAACACGCCTAATTATTCAGCAATAGGGGAATAATATGATACTCCAGTGATTTGTGTTGAAAAGGAGATTAAGAATATCCAGCAACTGGAGGCTCACGTTCAGAAAGTTAAGGTGTTTTGGAACAGAATATACTGATTATCACCATCGTGTCAGTAATTTTGATTGCTGGGGACTGAGAATGGAAACTAAAACTTGAAATGACTCTTTGCTTTGTTTTCAGAAATAAAGAATTGACTGTAAGTTGTAATGTGACTTGAGAGAACAACCAATGTTGTGGAAAGCTTGGGAGGAGAAAGGAGTCTGCTTCTGTGTATTTGTGTGCATGTGTTTCCCCCAACATCGTGTTAATAGATGTTGTCCTTTTTACTTGGCAGTCCCAGTTCTTGTGAGATCAAGGTAAGCTCTATTTCCTCTGGGGCTGTGGTCTGAAAAGGATCCCTACTCTTAGTGGTCAAGCACTGTGACCACCAAGAAGAGGAAGGTGGGGGCAGAGGAAGATGGCTTCAGCTGCTGCCTGTCTCCTTTCTGTCAATTTAAAGAGCTTTACAGGGACGAGTAATATTTTGCAATTTTCTCTTTTAAAGATGCTGTGATGCTAATGTTGATTTAATAAGGTTCTCTCATTCTCTCTCCTTGCTTAATTTGAAACGTCTAATTTTGTGCTTCACAGTTCTGAACACAGAATTAGTGAGGGAAGAAGAGCCGGAGGCAGGGGGAGCGAAGTGCCACACCAGAAGTTGCCAGGGGAGATTGATTCAATAGAGTGAAAAGGTGCAAAAGGTTATATGACCAGAGTTCAGAACAACGTGATGGTGGTACTAATGAGAAGGAAAGCTTGATCCTTTAAAATGTTTTAAGGTCTCAGTGCGTGTATAACCAACAGTAAATGGAAAAGGGAGCATTGGAGTGTTGGTTTCTCTGAGTGGATTTTTCTTTTGATTTTGTATGTATGTAATATATATTATATGGCAGACGGGAAGGAGACTATTATGAGATAAATAAGCTTTTAAAGGTTTTTATTTTAAAGATTGTTTTGATAAGTGTGGCATTTGTTTTCAGAAATGCTGAGAGGCTATGAGAGATTGTGGATTCGATCTTGTTAATTTGTGTCTGCACTTGAATGGATATTTTTTTTCCCCACATGCTTTCATTTTATGATTGTGGAAAAAGGTATGGACATCCTTGGACATTTAATTCCTTTGTCCTGGAGATAAATGTAAACTCCCCAAAACTAGAGTATCAAAAGATTATCTAAAATATTGTACAAACAATAGCAGTAACTCAAGCTTTTTCCTTTGCTTTGGTACCGCACCTTTCCTCTGCCTCTTAGAAAACCACTCCTGTGCCATAGAGTTGAATCTTAATTTGCCTCTTGCTTGAGTTGGATGACAGTTCTTCACACAACCGAGTGGACAGTGTAAAATGAGTACAAGTTATGTTCAGCTTAGTTTTATGATAAGCTGCCAACATGTTTCATTGAAAACCTCATTAAATCACAATTAAACCCAGAGGAAAAAAACAGGCTATCTCCGTGAATACTTGAGGTTTATGGTTTTCAGTGCTGGCTGGGGGTATAATCTGCTCCTTGCTGTTGGAGCTCAGTGAAAGCTATGGTAAAGTTCCACCACAATCACCAGAAAACTGTCCCAGGCTCTGGAAGCTGCCTGTGGTAATGATCTCCGCTTGTGTTTCTTCTGTCCCATGGCCTTGGTCAGACAGAAGTACCTCTTTCCTGCCTCAAGCTCTTGTGTGACACACTCGCCCTCCTTCCTCTTTCTTCTCACATTGTTTCTGGTAATAGGAGCTGAACTTCTGCCATTTGCTTCTGCTGAATTGGATAGCTAATCCTGGGTTGTACAGAGTTATCTCAGACATTTGGTTGGGGAGTGCACCAAGCAGGCCTGCATAAGGAATGAAGCTTTATGGCCAACTGTTAACATAGATTCTAAACAAAGCCTGAACCTACCTTCGAGGTTTATTTCTCCCTTACTTTCCGTGCCGACAGTGACTAGTCTCCAGGAATATTTATGAAATTACTTGCCTGTCTAGTTATTTCTAGTCTACTGCACTGGTCAACGTGCTTGATCAATAAATCAATCAACAGGTTCTTAAAATTACTTTCATTGACTTTAGAGGTGTAGTATACAAAAGCAGCTCACAAAGTAAATGATTGTATGTCCCCCAACTATAATTAGAGAGCAGACACTGTGGAGATATGTTTGTAAATAGTATCTACTACAATAAACACAGCAATCTGTCTTTAGGGTTCTGTGATACTCTGAGCTGGATTGACTCTCAATTTGCAAACTCATGAAGCATGAATCTTAGCTCTGTCAGGTCATCTGACTGCTATATTTAGAGCATACACTATTTTAAAGCTAAATTTCAAGCTTCCTGCTTTTGACGAAAAGGTCCAGGAGTAAATACTTCTCTGGTTCTTTAGCATGTGACATATTTGAGTTTTGGCAGCTCCACGGGGAGCAAAATGCTGTTTTCTTTTCCTACGGAAAATTCCTCGAGCTGCTGAACTCTTCCTGCTGCACCCGGTCTATACCTTCTTTTTCTTGACAGCAGCAACACCCGGTGTTTCATCCTGGCTGAGAGACTACCAGGTACTGCTCCTTCATAGAAAGAGAATGCTCTCCCCCCGCCCCTGATTTTTCCAAGCCATCTGCCTTGAGTGAGAGTGTGTTACATTGCTCAGTGAATGGGCATTGAATTCTTGTAGCTCTTACAAATGTTAAGCACTTGCACAATGTGGAAAACTACTATTTGCAAATTGTCCTATCAAATGGAAATCAAAGTTTTGCTGGCAGTGACACAGATTTGCAAGTTGCTTGTGATACATTCATGCCCTGGAGATTGCAATGTAAAAATAAAGAATACAGTTTTACAATAGCATGAAATCCTTGTTGTTGCTGAATCTACACTCTTCTTTTTGCCGATGATTTCATTATGATATACTCGGACTTCATTAAAAGATGCAACCTTGCAGCATCTTCTCTGATCATAGCCTTGTGAGGAGCCGAGAGTGTATGTATTTGAGAACCGATATATTCTCTCTGCAAAAGACACGGTGGGTTGGAAGTGCTTTGGATGCAAGAATCAGAGTCTCTAGTGGATGTTTCATCTATAGCTCAAAACCTCAACTTAATTGGCAGCCTTTTCATAATGCTGACTGTGGCCTGGGATGTGGGGAATGCTGCAGGCGAAGACCAAGGTACATCTTCAGAACTGGTTGTAGGGAAATTCGGTGCTGGCTGCCTGTTTCTCCTCAGTGATCATAGAAATGAGGGAGATTGTGGTAAAGTTCTGCACGTCTATGCTTTTGCATTCCTGGGCAGTCTCTGATCTTTCTATGTATTTTGATTCCATTTTACTCCTTAGGTAACACCTTACTCCAAGCCTGATAGTGTACATGTCCTAGCCCAGACTATTTCAACTCTATGCCTTTTGTGGTTCTTTCTCTAAGGCTTTGGAATCCGCTTTATTTATGCTCCATGTTGATTACCGTATGCCTTTCCCACATACATCTTGGCAAACTGGAAGGTTGGATTCTGCCCCCAGAAAGGTACTGATCCTGTGAGGCTGTGTAAAAAGTGCTTTGTGTATGGGCTGAAAGAGCAGGGAGAAGAGGAAAGTTTAGGAGACTGTCAAACTGGATGAAACTGTGATGTTTGACAGGGCACCTGATTCTCCATGTGCTGAAGGATTCATAGAGGCAGACAGGGGATGCATGACCATGACTGAAAGCTTTCAAGAATTTTCTTACTCAGGCATGTAATTAAGATACTCTTTGCCTGCATTAAAAAGCAGCCCAAAGTGAACTGTGTTTCTCTTAAACTCTATAGTATTTGAGATATTTTCTTTTTAAATAAAAAGAAATCAGATTTCTATTCTTGTGGCAGGAATCCTGTATTCAGTGTGCTGTACTAAACCTGTATCCGTTTGCTGACGTTTATAAGTATCTGTTTGTTCAGAGGCAGGTAAAAATTGCATGTAGTGTCTGGGAGCAAATGTGGGAAGGGAATTCCTTCTGAACTCACATGGTTCATAATTTTTACGGCTTGGAGGCATGTGGGTTGATGAGGCATATCATCTGGATTTTTTGCAAAACAGTGGTTGTTTGAAGTACTGTTTGACTCGGAAGCTAATATATTTGGTATTTAAGAATCTGGCAAGAGAAAGCTATGTCCCCATATGCATGCACAGAAATGAGACTGGGATGTAGGCATGCGTAACTGTTATTTTCCCCCGTCTGTCCTATCCCTAGAAAGCCATATGCCACCCTTAGGCTAGCATAATTAGAGTCTGTATTAATGATTATGAACTTGAAATAATCCAAGAAGAGTTGAGTGGCCTTTGATTCTAGCTTTGAGAAAATACCTCATTGACTCAGTAGGGTCTGAAATGTGTTCTGGGATAGGAAATAATAATTAATATAGAATTTTATGATGCCCTTTTCTTGAGTTTGGTGTGGGTTTTTTTTCTGAATTGGTCAGGGACTTGGAGATTCTCATGACTAACAGGCAGAATAGGAATTTAAGCAAGAGGTAAAACTTTAGAGGGAGTTGTTGACTCACCTGCTATCAGAAATAAGCATCTTGAGCATACATCTCTAGAGAGCCTACGCTCTGCAAGATTTCTACAGACGTTGAATGCCTTGTCTGCTGGCAGCCTACAAAATGAAAACTGTGTGTATGTATGTATAGAAGTAGTAATGGGAAAAGGAGAATGTGGAAATGGGCTGAAGTATTAAAGCAAGCAATGAAAGCAGATGGTTTACTTTGGATTTTATAAAATAGGTTTCTCTTTATTTTGTTTTAAATGGAAACTATCAACTGTCAGCATTGCAAACCTATTTGCAGCAATGCCATAAGTATTAGAAGTGCTGTTGTCCCTGAATCATAAAAGGGCAGAGGGTTTTTCTGCTGCTTCCCATCTTCATGTTTATAGAATTGTGTATGCTCTGTATACATTAGAGTTGAGCAATTTCATCACAGTCTTCCCTCAAAATTGATTGCTGTTCGGTGTCTCTTCCCGCTTCTTCTCTCTTGTCAGTTGGTTACATCTCTGACTCTCATTACGTTTAATATTGATACTGCTTCAATTTTCCACTAAACTGGAAGCGTTTAAGGGTCTGGAGTGGGTACTGAATGTCTAGATATATTCTTTAAATGCTTTAATTCCTATCATCATGGAAAAGTTCAGAGCTGGATTATTGCCTTAAGAAGAAATGACTCTTTGCTCATTCAGTGATGAAGTCTGGTCATCAAGATGCTAGAATATGTGCTGCAGAGCTCCTCAGATACTGACATGAGTGCAAAAGTTGTTGCCAGCAGCTGTCTTGGGTTTTGGGCACCTGCTGCCTCTCATTTCTCGCATCTCCCACTCTATCTTCCACTCCCAAAGTTGGCAGTGTCCCTAAAAATACTCTGTATTGAGTTCTTAAGTAGGAGATCTCTACCAAGCTGGTAGTCTGGATTCCTGGAGTCATTGGTCATGCTGTAGTGAAATTAGTTCTGTGACAGTTACTGGCTATGGTAAGGTAATGGACATCTAGGGTGAAGCTGGTTCTGGTCAGGTTGTAGAGACTTTCCCCTTCCTAAGGCTTCTGTTTTATCGTGCCGATCCCTTCCTCCCTCACTGCCAATTGCAGAACTGCTTTGAGTGCTCACTGCCATTTTTACGTTTGCCCAGACCATGGCAGACATGAGTGATGTGCCTGTTATGGGTGTGTGGGTTTGGGAAAAGATGCTGGAAATTGTCCATATGTGTGAAATACTAATTTGGCACTGTAATCTTCATTTCCTTAGAAGTTGGGCTGTTGATATATATATATATATGGGAAAGCATCCCCTGCCTGAATAACCAGTGCTCAAATGTGCAATTTTTGGAAACATGGGTGCATTACATACCTAGTTCCCATATCTAGCCAAAGTGTTCTCCAAGTGGTCTGTGTCGTATTTTCCCCTGTGTAAGTACCCAGGACAGGGGTTGCCAGATTGGCTGGGGATCCTGTTTCAGTAACCTTTTGCCTCTGATACAGTCAAGGGAAATACCTTGATTTGGTTTTGACCTCAAACACTTAAGTCCAGTATTTATTCAGCTTTCTGTGATTGCCATCCAGTGAAAGAGAAATTAACCCTTGTTTTAGCAGAAGAGTTCAGCAGTATTGACTAAGGGTCAATAAAAGATGGCTTGTGTCCTAGGGCTGGGATTATAAAACTCACAAGCCCCTAGCTGGGAGTGGGAAGTGAAACTCACTGGGTTAGGAAGCAAGGAACCCTCACTTCTTAACAGTTTACTTAAACTTTGGAAATATTAGTGGATATGCTGTGTCTTTCATTAACAGTCAAAGCTGGTAAGTGAGGGTCTACAAAAAGATCTTGGTATGTGCTTAGGAGGTAGGAGAACTTCAACCAGTAGCCCTCTTGAGTTTTCAGCTTTTGTATTATTTTATGTAGTCTGTGCTTCACTCCAATGTAGTTACTTTTTCGCAACACAGCAATATGTCCTAATGCATCTACACCTGTTTTAACTTTCCTGTTTCCATTCAGTGGGGTGTATGTCTACCCTTGGAGTAATAATTTCCCCCCCCCTCCAAAATTAAGCCTTTGGCAGTACCTGCAGAAGAGATGCCCTGTGGTTAGTAACAGTGTTATCTTCCTTAAAACTGTAATTCTGCTATTGTGCATTGTATCTTACAGGGGTATAAGAGGTTTCACCTCTCAGTGATAGAGCTGATCCCTTCTCCTTCCTCTTTTCTTAGCAGCTGTCCAGTGCCACTGAGTTAGTACCTTGGGTTCATTTTGTCATGCAAGCATTTGTCCTCTAGGAATGTGACAGTTAATGGCTTAGGCACCCCAGAGATGACAGCTGCACATCGAGTAAAGAGCAACCAGTGTGCATGACCTACCTGCTGACATCATAACATGCACCGTAAAGAGCCCTGTGTTCTCCTGTCCATCTGCTGAGGATGGACAGCCTTGCAATTGCTAAAATGTGAAAACAAAACTAAGCACATCTGTCCTGACTGTAAAAATCAGTGGGAAGAAAAATTTTGTTCAAATTGGGCTTCTGTCAAGATGGGTCAGTGATTACTGGTGAACACCTGCTGTGTATTGGTTGGTTTGGCTAAGCACTTGATGCTGCGGTATCAAACCTGTCTGCAGAAAGGGGAGAATTTGCTTCCCTGGTTCCAGCCCTCTCAGCTGTTGCAAAGGATGAGGATGGACGACAGACAGAGCTGAGGACACATCATCCCTCAGTTACCTGAAGCAGTCACTCTGTGCCATTAAAATGATGGCACATCTCATAAACATATTGCACTCCACCGTCTGCTCCCTCTGGCACTGAACTATGACCGAGAAGAAAGTTCCTCCTGCCCTGTCAACTCCTCTCAAATAAATAATCATAATATAAAAGGCCAGCCTTTCTGAAGTTCCTGCTTAGCAAATGTGCTGCTGATTGAACGTAGCCTGGAGAGGCAGGGAAGGCTTGCAGCCCTGAACAGCGAATGGGAGCTCTTGGCTGCCTCATAAATGCTTTGGCTTCAGGAGGAGGTGGTTATGGGCATGAAATGTTTATCATCTTGTACTTGCTTTGCTGCTGCTGAGTTACTGTGTAAATAAAAAGTAGTAATAAATAAATAAGAGGTGATAGAGCAGCCTGCTTCATCTGCTTGTCTTCATACTTAAATAGGACTTAAATAGGCATGCTGACAAGAGAAGGAGCAGGTGAAAGCAGCTTGGATTTGGCAGAGGTTTGGACTGCGCACTAAAGATGTGTTCAATTGCCTGTGAAGGGGGGATCTGGTTGGCAATCTGATCAGTCAGCTGGCTTTCTGTTAGGAAGCACTCTTTGAAATTGTCCAGTGAAGAAGACGACTTGCTATGTGGGTCAGCTTGTGCATTCAAAACCGCCCTTGCAAAAGGAAACTTGTTCTTTGCAGGTAATTTGGAAACAGCGCAGTTGTTGGCCACCTCCTTTTGAGTATGCCCAGCATTGCCACCATGTTCATCAGTGTATGTTGTGGACATCAGCATCTCTGACATTGCACAGCACCTTGCATGACTCCCTGGAACTGGCTGCTTCGCAGCCGTCTTCCCTTAGCTTCACCCTACAGGGGCATCCTGCAGCAGTCTTTGGGGGCTTTGCTTTGGTTTTATTTTCTGGGGGTGCATGTGCTTTGTTTTGCTTTAATAGCACCATTCCAAACAGGGGACAGCACTGCACTGCTTAAGAAACTTGTCATTTTTAAGGAACTCTTCTAAACTTGTCATCCTGAAAGCTACCCTGTGCAGCAGCAGGCAGCCTCCATAAATCACTGATTTCTTTTTCTTCTTTTTCCCTTCTTTTCTCTCTTGTGCTCTCTATTCCAAGCCTGCGGATTTGGACGCCTGGGTAAGCTCTGTTTTTTGTGGTTGTTTTTTTTTTTTTTTGTCTGGATCTTGCTTATTCCAAGTGTCATGTTGTTACTGCACGCGTACAGATTGTTATTGCTGAGCACAGATGCAGGATTTTATTTTCTGTCATTACATTTTAAAAGGTGTTCAGCTAGAAAATTGCATATTATTTCCTCCATAAAGATTCTCACTGGTTCCTTTTGTGTAGCTTACAGCTGCTGAAACCAAACTTGATCTGGTGATGTGTGTTGTTGGCTACGAGAGTCGCAAAAACAGGAGGAAATGAAGGTTACACCAGTACTGCTTTTTAAGGCCATGAGTATGGATCTGGGTTCTAAAACAAAACCCAATCACCTGCTTTCAACAGAATGAGAGAAAGGAGAAAAAACAAGTGATTTTGTAGGCCTCTCGTGTCTGGAACAGCAACTGCAGGTGGCTCCACAGCAGTGGTGATATTTCTGCTGATGCAAGTGGAGGTTGAGTCAAGGCTGCCTCATGGTTACTTGTCCAGTACAAGCCTCCCTGGGAAGTTCTGCTGTTCAGTCCCGGGCATGATGTGTCCAAGCTGCCTCTTGCTGTTTCAGTGTTGCCCTTTTAGCTCTGCCATTCCCTTTAGGCTTGGTGAGGAACATGCCAGCTAGCTAATCTTGGAGCTAGTTCTGTTCTGTAGTGCATTGCTGTCAATTCCTTCCTCTAGTCTTGAAGCCTTTTTTTTTTTTTTTTTTTTTGTCACCTGCCACCTGGACTGCTACCAGGACTGGAAGAGACATGGGAAAGCATGAGGTATAAGAATTTACAGTTGTGAAGTGTGGCAGCTGAGGTACTTAGCCAGAACATCTCTGCTGTGCTGCTGCAGAGATGTTACTGGATACCTTAGGGGAAGTTGATAATTCTCAGCAAAGACAGGATGATGTAGAAACAAGACATTTGATAGAGACTTAAGGACTTTTCCTTTATCCTTCCCTGGATTGCCTCTGATTCTCTAGGCATCATCTTGCTAGTTCAGCTGTGACTGGTGGATGTGTTTTGCCAAGAAGATAAAAATATTTTTGCAATCATTTTGCTAAGTGCTGTGACTTACCTTTGAGGAAGTTCTTTATAGGTTGAGGTATGGACCTTTCCTTCTAGCTCTACTTGCCCTTTGCAGGGAAGGTTGGGTTTTTTCCTCCAGTAGTCTTCTCCATGCCCTCTACCTGATTCCCAACAGTATTGCAGAGAGAGACAGCCTGATGGTAGCCATCAGCTGGAGGCTGTGCTATTGCTGCACTTATTGCTGGGTGCCACATTCCCTACTGTAATCTGACACTGCCAAGAAGCTTTTTTTTTTTTTTCCAAGATTTCCTTCCTAGTTTTCATATTTAGCAAGGTGATGAGAAGGGTTTGTGATTAAAAATAAGAAAAATCTGTGAGTGGATGTTGCTAGAGTGAAGCCCAGCTCTAGAAGAACAGTTGCACAGTCTGATGTGTTGCATGGTGGTGTCAGTTCAGGACGAGGCAAAGAGTGTCTGGCTTTGTTTGTAAAGAATGAACCAATAACATTTCATTACCTCAATTAAGAGGCTTTCTTTTGGCTTGTCTATCAGCTAGCAGGCCAGTGCTTGAATTCTTTAGTTGAGCCAGGTTGTAATGCATAGCTTTAAAAATGTGCTTTCGCAGTTCGTTTCCGAATGGGTTACTTGATAAAGGGAGAGGAGAAGGCAGGGAATTGCATGTCATCCTGCCCTAGCTCTTTGTCACTGTTAAAAGCAGCCCTGAGATAACCTGAAAAACTTTGGACTGCGGAAAAAGAGTAAATATAAAAGAAGAATTTGAAAGAGCCCCTAACCGGTCCGTGGATCCATGCCTACGAAAGCTGTAGGAGCGTGCAGTAGTACCACCTTCACTGTCCTTTTGTAAGAATGGAATACTTGTAACTTCTGACACATCACAGGGAATTCTTGGGCTTTTCCTGAATATATCTTATACCCAGGTTTTATACAGAGGGCAATTGCCTATTGCATACATTCTCTTTTGCAAATACATGCTGTCCCATGCTACTTTTCCAAGTATGGGTGCGTTTGTGTATTCTACAGCTACCTACGCTCTTCCTCCCTTCCCTCTGGTTTGTTTGTCTTCATACTTCCTGGACATCACACTCTGCTGTGTTCTACACTACAGGTGCTTAGATGTGATCTCAGGGCTTCGGTCATCTTGCGTGATATGTTCAAGCTCAAATATAGCTTCTGCAGGGTGGTTGTGAAATGCAGCTTTCTGATATGAGTTTTTCAAACTGACGTGTTATCATGCCTGTCTTCCCTTCTCCTTCCTTCTTTAGTTCATTTATGTGAAAAGTGTATCGGAGGCTTTGTTTCACATCTGCAATCTCAGTCCCCTGTGAAATTGTAATGGTCTGTATAGCAGCTGATTCTGTCTGTGACATCACAGGCTTCTGACTTCAGGTAGGGAATAAGCAGCAGGACTAGAGGAACTCTTAATAAATATCCTGTATTTATACAAAGTATCCCCTGTTGCCTAACCCAGTTTTGGAACAGTGAATATTTCAAATGACACATGCTCTGACTGTACCATTCATACTTCAAACATCTTCATAAAGTGTACTAAAGTTTCTAGTAATAACAGCTGGGGATTGAGTGAAACAGAAAGCAGCTTTCAAGCAGATCAGTCACAAATAGAATGTTTCTCAGTATATTTCCATGCGCTGAAACATCAGGTCTTGAAAACAAGCACGGCATTGAAAATATGCTTGAATTGCAAGTAAAAGTTTTCTCTGCAGCCTCTGGTTTATCATACAATTTCTGGGCAATAAGTGGGAGAATAATAGAAGATAGTATAGGAGAAATTACTTAGAGGGAAGACTGATGTGTATACTGAGGTTGTAGTGTGCAGTTGAGAGATCTGGTCTTGATTCTTTTACATTAATTTTGCAAGACCCTGGGGAAGTCACCGACAATGTCTGTCTGCTGCAGGGTGCGTTGGTGTGGAGGCATTATTCACTGCAGGCATCCCAGCTACAGCCAGGTCTCCTTGCGAGTCTGTGGGTCACCATCATGCAGATCAACACACCTCTCGTGTCTGCATCTCAGCACCCACTGGAGAGGTTAGGTGTTTGGTTTATGTTCCCTTCCACAGGTGTCATATTCATGTCATGCTAGAAGCAGAATAAAGTCTTTTGCCCAGCTGTATTGTCACATTTATTGGGTTTGTGCTCTGGGAGTAGTCTGCTACCCCAGGAGAGTAGCACTCCCACATAATTAATTTATTTAGATAAAACAGAAACTTGCTTGCGTTTTTAAGAGTTGATCCTTTGACTATTTTTTCTTTCTTTCTTTCTTGAAATACACTTCACATCAAAAGCACCTTCCAGCTGAATTGTGCAGAGGTCAGTGCTATGTTACTCTTCTTTCTTTTCCTTATTTATTTTCTCCTTGAGGAAATACAAACCACTTGTTTAGTAATCTGATTTTATGGGTGTTATGCAGAAAATCAGCAGGAGAATCGGATTCCTTTGGTCATCCACCAGACCACGCTGCCTTCTTACATCTGCTTCACTTCAGTTGCAATTGCTTATTCCTTTTCTGTGTAGAAGACAGATATTGGTTTGGAAGGGTAGCTTTGCTTCTCTTATCGCAAAAATTGTAATAATTTGGGCACTTACAAAGTGCCCATCAGCTCACCTGTTGTTGCTGTGATATCTTTGGTCAGGCTACAAGTATGGGGTGACGATTCTCTTCCCCCTTCCCATCCTGTTTCAGATGGCTTGTGTGTTGGAAGATATACAGCAGCTCTGGTTAAAACAAAGCCAGAGATTTTGCCTTTATTCAAGTGTCCTTGAGAGCAAGGGGATTTGGATACGAGTCTATAGTGCTTGTGCCTTACCCTGGCCCTGTTGGCTGGATGACAAACATGGAAACCAAAATACTTCTCCTTCCTTTTAAAATAAACAGACACCACCACCAACCCCTGCAAACCCTCTATTTCGTGTACTCATACTTCTTTTCTTGCTTACTTATCAACTGTCCCTCACTGCCTAGCTTAAAATCTCTTTTATACCACTGTATTTCCATCAACAGGGGAGCAGAAAGAAGGAAATGCAGAGCAACTGCCTTTCAGATGTCATTTTTCTCGTTAACAATGGCTGTTAGCTGTAAAATGACAGATCTGAGCCCACAAGGATGCTTCCACCCCAGCTGCCTAATCATATTGGACCAGCATTTTCTGTGATTGTACCATCATCATTAAAAGTTAAGAGCAGTACTGCTGGGATGCTATAGATTAGCAGGGTTTGCGTTCATGTTAAATGAACTAATAATTCTAGTTTCGAAAGCTCTTCTTGCCTGGCGATAGCTTATGTGGTCTCAGAGATTTTGGGGTGGGGTAGGGAAAGAAAAACAAGGGACATTCTTTTTTGCTGTTGTTGCGTGTTATTTTTAAACTTTAAAAGTTTTATTTGGGTCCATCAATGCCAAGTTTTCTTAATGCTAGTTCAGTTTAGGGGTGGAAATGCAATGAAGGGCTGCTGGTTGTAAGGAGCTAAAAAGCAAAAGCTGTTGTTGCACCACACAATGGGTCATCATTTAGTTGATGACCAAGTTATGCTTAAGCACATGCTTGTGTACCAACTTTGCTGCTTTGGAAGTGTCACGCTTATGCTTTGGACGATCGAAAAGAAATTGTCACACCTATCTCCCCTCCAGATCTACAGCACCCAGCCAGAGGAAGTCAGGATGATGATGGAGCGTGTGGAGAGAGCACTTAGTTATCAGGCTGATCCTATGTGTGTGTGTCACAGAAAAGGCACAGTCTATGAGGATGTGTGTTGTTATAAAAATGTTACAAGATAGACTTTGCATCTCAGATCTTCCTCATGATTGTAGGGATCTTTTAAATTTATAGAGGCTTTCTGACGTTCCAAGGGGCAAGTGTTTATAAAGGTGAGGTGAAGAACATAGAGTAATAAACATCATGATTTGTGAAAAGCAAAGTCTTGGTAAGGTGCAGTTATGAAAAAGACAATAGGAAGGTGTCACCTTTCTATGACGATATGTTTTCATTTAGTGAGGAGAAAAAAAATCAAGGTTATAAGTTTGAGTATGATACTAGTAAGAGCGTTTAAAGCTTGCGGAGATAATCCAGGATGAACTGTAGTACTGAAAGTTTGTAGTTCCGCCAAGAGGGATGTTATACATCAGTCCTGAGCAATGATTTTTTCTTTTTTTTATAGTTCCTTCCAGTCCCATGTGCTTTACTTGCACTCACACTCACACTTTTTATTTTCAATTTCTTCTTTTACTGATGCTCTGACGTTCTTCTTCCCAGGCCATGGAGCTGCACGGTAGGGAGGCAGAGCTGAAGAGGCAAGAGGCCTTCTATAAAGAGCAGTTAGCCCGCATTGAGAGGAAGGTAAGGCAAACTTGTCTTTTCTTTGTGGCCTCTGAATACTAAGGGGATTTGGATGGAGATCTGTGTGGATCTGAAGAGTAGAGAAACAAGAAGCATTGTGCCGAAACCTGGAACTGTCAGCTCCCAGGGTCTGTTTGCCCCCCAGCCCTTGCATAGCAAATCGATGAAAAAGCTGTACAAACCAGATCTTTTGAACAACTTGCATTTGAAATATAAGGGGTTTTCAGCTGGATGACTTTTGAATAAAGTAGTTAAAACTTTACTTTCTTTTTCACCATGGGGTTTAGGTGAAAGCTAAGCTAAAAAAAAAATAGATGCCTCTTTTTATTCCTCTTGTAAAAATCCTTTCCTAAATTACAAAAAAAACCAAACAAAAAAACCCCCCAAAACCAAACCAAGCCAAACCAAACACAAATCTTGCTATAAATACGAATTAAAGTTGTATTATTAATTTTTCTCCAGGGAGCCCAACAGTTCAAAGGGTGGTGCTGCAGTGCACTGCCTGCTTCTTGCTGGATAAGCCTTTGAAATGAACGTGATTTAAAGAGACACTGTCAAGCATCTTTTAAGCCTGAAATGACCTTTGAAAATCCATTTAGGGATTTGAATCTCTCCCCTAAACATAGGATTTGCTTCTCTGTTTAATTGTTTACCATGATGAGGTTTTAAAAATTGATGGCATAAAAATAGGAGCAGCCATGCTGTTCCTTATGAATTAATGCATTTTTCACTTTCTAGCAAAATGAAATAATGTTATAAGTAGTCTTTATTTTTTAATAAACGTGGAGAATAATCTTCTCCAATTTGAAGCAATTAGACCTCCTGACAGGGAGTTGCATACATGTGACTTGCAGTTGTGTTATATGACTCAAAAGAAATGCAAACAATGAAAAAGGTGGGTTATAGGAGACAGAGAAATCAATCAGCTTTACTACCAACATGTAGCTTGATGGTGAATATGAAACATGGGAAAATTGCAGAGTATAGAAATGGTAGAAAAAATATCGGCACATCTATTCCACTTCTCATTCCCTGCTACAGCGTGATTGTCCATACAGCCTTTTTTTTTTTTAAACCATTGATGGTAAAACATGCCCATGAGCAATTTCACATAATACAATTTTGCAACACTTTAATCCATACAGTTCATTAAAAAATAAACTATTAAAACTACCACTCAGTGTTGCATTCAGATTTTTAAATTCTATTTCTAGATAATGGGGATTGTTCAGTGAAATTGCAAACAATCTAGCAGCTATCGTTCTAATTATCACAGTTGTCCATATGTTCATACACAAAGGGAATTTTTGCAATTTCTTGGTCTCATGCTGTGTGCTTCTATTATATTCTTCTCTCTGGATCTGGTTTAATGAATCAGAAACTGCAGGGAAAATTTGTATGTGTGTCTGTCCTTTATGGACAGTGGCATGGGGAGAAGTTTGTGACCGGGCTGCATTGTCCCCTTTTTGAAGTCTTTTGTTGTGTTTTGTTTCCCTTTTCAGGTCTGTGTCCCTTGCTGCAGGGTAACATTTTAAACGAGGTGATGGATATTTTAGTGCAGGATCTTGTCAGGGGAGTAAGGTGACTTGCCCAAAGTCCTGTTCAAACTGCAGGGCTATGTGGAAACTACCTTCGAGTTCTTACGCATACAAAAGCAAGTAGATAAAAAGGACAGGTTTTCTTTCCTCTCTTGAAACACTAGACAGTTTCTGACCCTTAAACACTAGCATTTTGCTGGTAATAAAACAGAAGAGTGCCTCCACCGTTAATCTGGATTGGAGTGGGAGGTGGTGGGGGCTAGAAAGGGAGAGGAGAGAAATGTACTTGAAAGAGTGTAATAAAGCTTAATTGTATTAGTTTTGAAAAAGGTTTTCGATCTTCTCTGTGGATAATTTTATTCCTATAATGGTTGGAAAGATGGAAAACACAGCACAGAACAATCTTTTTTATTAGCTGCTGCTTTTATATAATTCTGCTTTTATTTGTTGAATGCACGCAGACCTTGACATTTATTTATTTATTTTTCCTTCCACTGTGCTAAAACCTTCCAACTCAGGCTTGAATATATTTTTATATATCTGTGTATGTATGTGTGTGTCTATATTAGAAAAAAAAGCTCTTGATAGGGGGAAGAGGTAGGGAGGAGCTCTGAAATAGAAGCTTTCTTTCTCTGCTGTTTTCAGAGGGGGTGGTCACTTTGGGGGTGGTCACTGGTAGTTTGGAGGGGTTGGGCTGGGAGTGAATGAGGAAGTGGAGTTGGAAGACCAAAATTTCTCCTTCTAAGGATCTCAGGAATTCTCCCCTCTCCTTGCTTGCTGTGCCTGTCTATAACCTCAGGCTGGCTTTGTCCTCACTTTGCATAATAACAGAGCTCAGTAGTAGGAGACAGAGATTTGGTTTTGAAGGATGTTTTGAGCTGTTGATATTGAGAATGTAGGGACCTTCCCAGCAGAATGCTAAGAATAATTGTTACATATTTCTTACAGTGTAGTAGCTGCTGCACTGAATCAAACACAGAGACTGTCCTGTTTCTTCTGACAGTGGTCAGTTTTCAAAGGCTTTGAAAGAAGATGCAAAAAAACCTCACCAAAATAAAATAAGAACAACTTTTGGAGAACAACTTTGAGAAGCGCCTTCTCAACTGTTGTCAGTCGGAGGCAGACACATGCCCTGCCGCAAAAGTGTTTATTTTCATTCAGTATTTTTACTCACTGTAATGGAACTTGGCTTGTTGCCATTGTTCTTCTACATGTCTCAGGCATTTTTCCCTAAGCCTTGTTTAGCTCTTTGCCTCCAATGTCGTGTGACACAGTGTGTGCCACACAGTGTGTGAACTTATATACACTATAAATCCTCTGTTACCAGTTTCAAATACTTCCTTTTAATTTAATATCCTTTAAGTGGAAGAGATAAAGGGAATTCTCTTCATTATTCATTATCTGTAGACTTGTTCCCTAATTTACCTTCCCATTAAGCTGAGCAGTCCTCACCTTTCCAGCCTCTGCTTGTGTGAATGATTTTCCCAGGTTTCTCCTTCTGCTTGTTTGTCTTTTGGCCCTTACCCCCTTGCAGCTCTGTCTTTGAGATGTATTGACCAGAATTGAACTCAGTAGTTGCCTTGAATGCAGCGGGTTCTGTGAATCCTTTATCCTTCTATTTTGTAATCTCTGAAAAGAGTGCTGTAATCTACTGGACAGAATGCAGGATTGGAAGCAAAAAACTGCTCATTTTCTAATAGCTGTTTCTCTTTTGGGAGTTTGAAACAATTATTTAGTCCATCTATCTCAGTTATTCCATCTATATGATGGAATAGCTTATAATGGGAGGGCAAAGTGTTGTGAAACCGTAAAGCTATAAAAATGCTAAAGAGGCTTTGCCTTTAGTTTTGTATGAGATGAACTATGGATGTACCTTATTTCAAACAGAGCTTGAGAAACTCTATTTCTCTACACAGTCTTATTAGATTTTTCACAGGAGAGGGCATGTATGAAAATATAATTTCAGTGTTTCAGCTTTTGGGATTTTCCCTACATCATCTGCTCAAGCACTAGGAGAAGACAGACAGTGAGGGCAGCACTGCTGTGTCACACTGAAGCTCCATCTAGTTCAATGTGCGGGTCCTGACTGTGACTGAAGGTGAATGTCCAGGGATGAGTGTATATGGGATCCTTGCCCCAAATGCTGTGATCGTCCTGTCTGGTCACCTTGGAAACTTTTCCACATCTATTTAATCCTCTCTGAGAGGTGTGAACCAGAACTGTGTGCGCAGTGCTCGAGATACGGGTGGACCATGAGTATATATGATAGCTGTATCAGAATCACTGTTTGGTTCTCTTCTCCGTTGTAGTGCCTAACACTTGATTTGCACTTCTGACTTGTGTCGTGCAAATGCCACTTAGTGCTACTGCCAGCGGTCTTCAGCTGTTCTGAACACAGATTTGAACGCATGAAATATCTGTACTGAGATTAAACCTCTGCTGTGATTTGTTTCCTGCTGCACCCTTATCAGTTTGTCAGGGGTTGTGTGTGTGTGAAGGGCTGGTAGGCTTTGTTCTGCTTACAGTGTGGTGCATGATTTTCATAGAATCATAGAATGTACTGGGTTGGAAGGGACCTCCAAAGGCCATCTAGTCCAACCCCCCTGCAATAAGCAGGGACATCTCTAACTAGGGCAGGTTGCTCAGAGCCCCATCAAGCCTGGCCTTGAATGTCTCTGGGGATGGAGCCTCCACCACCTCTCTGGGCAACTGGTTCCAGTGATCAACCACCCTCATATTAAAGAACTGCTTTCTAATGTCCAACCTAAATCTACCCTTTTCTAGCTTAAAACCATTACCCCTTGTCCTGTCGCTACAAACCCTTGAGAACAGATCCTCCTCCGCCTTCCTATGGGCCCCTTTCAGGTATTGGAAGGTCGCTATAAGGTCCCCCCTGGAGCCTTCTCTTCTCCAGGCTGAACAGCCCCAACTCTCTCAGCCTGTCTTCACAGGAGAGATGCTCCAGCCCTCTCATCATTTTTGTGGCCCTCCTCTGGACATGCTCCAACAGGTCCACATACTTCTTATTAGACTTTTTATTTAGACTTTTATTCTTATTTAGACTTTTTTTTAAAATTAAATTTTATTGAACAAATTCCGTGCAGAGGATCAGGGCACAGGTGATAGCCTTGGTCTTCCTCACTGTAACTCTGGTAGTTTGTAGTTTTGTGTTGCAGTCGCTTGGGTTGCTTGTGTGTTTTTGTTTTGGAGTGCCTCAAGTATTTTGATCAGGAAAATTACAGGGAATAGGTCCTTTGAACTGTTTCTTACATGACTGTGTGTAATGGCAGGATTTTGGAGCTGGTGATACAGACGTTCCATTCCACACGTTTCCAATGTGGCTGTCTAATCTCCAATAAGGAATCCAGTAATGAGACCTGGGTAATTTATTCTAAGATGTTAAACTTCTAACTCCAGATTGTTAGCGTTATTTTACATCTCATCCATGTAATTTTGAATTGTTTCACAAAAAGTGAGTCTTGTCTCAACTGTTTTGAAGGAGATTTTTCTACTGTAGTGTTTCTCTGGGTAGAAAAAATAAGGGTTGCACCTAATCTGTAAGGAAAACCTTAGAAACACTCAATTTAAGAAGCTTAAGCTGATGTTCTTTCATGCATTTACATGTTACTAAGAAGCAGGGAGGGAGGAAGATGGAGGGAGCGCAGTATAAATAGTTAACACATATACTGCTCAGAACTGTTGTTTTTTATTAAGGATTCCATGTATACCTTTTCCTGCTCTCTCCAAATGGTAGAAACATCCTTTAAAAAGCATAAGGAAGAAATCCAGTCTCTCCTGGAACCCTTCAGATGTCAGGAGATTTCACTTAGCATATTAGTTGTATACTTTCTCCCAAGTAAGTATTTGTTTGATCCCTTTTGCGATTTGTTCTCTTGCTGGGTTTAACCTGACGAAGGTTAAAGGCAGTGCTGCAGTACAGCAAAACACAGGCAGCTCTTTGGGGCAGTGCAGAACAGCTGAGAAAGGCTGAACGTAATCTCATCCTTCCCTTCAAGGATGAAGTGAAACTCCTTGCTATAGATGATGTCTCTTCTTTGTTTGGATTTTCCTGAGCTCCAGCTCCCATGTTATCTTTAGGCTGTGAACTATTGTGAGCAGTGGGTACATTAATATGCAATGTTTTTCTGCTTGTAGTTTTTCGGAACAGTAGGTAGCACAAGAGGTATTCATAAGCTGTGAAGTATTTACGCAAGCAGGAAAGATGCATTAAATACCTTTTTTATTATTAGTAAGGTAGACAGCATCTTTTTCTCTGCTTAGCTTCACAATTCTTGTAATTTTGTGTGTGGCATTCACCTTGTGTCTGGTTTGTTTAAATTAATCTCCTTTTGCCCTTGCACATACTATTTAATTCATGTTTGTAAAGCATTTAGGATGTGTAAAGAACGGCAGGCGAACTTATTTTTGTTTGTTATTCTTATTGGCCTTGATCCTTCTTCTTGGAGCAGTCTCCCACTTCTGGTGCGCCAAGGTCACCCCTATGTGAGTCCACTGTCATTTCTGTGCTTTTTGGCCAGTAACTTCTCTCAATAAAAATCTCTGTGGAGAACGTGACAGCAGCCTGGGGGGAAAAAAAAAGCCTTCCAGAATAGTGTGTTCATGTTGGGTCTTGATGATCAATTTAAAGCAGATTCCTTGGGGCTGAATGAACAGATGCCACCTGGGAAAGGTGATGGGATTTCTATCGAAGGGGATGAAGAATCAGTTCCCTGAGTTGGGATCCCAGGCTGTGTCTGTATCCAGGAGACCTAGAGAGCACTCACCTACCTTTGGATCAGCCGTGTGTTGAGGTGTTATCTTCAACCAAACCCTCTGGCCCCTCAGTGGGAGTTAAAGATTCAGTGCCCTTTTCTAAATGAGTTGCTGTGTCTTGGCAGGTGTTACCAACACCATTTGCTTCCTCGGTATAATGGCCTGTGAGGTCCCAGGGCTGCGTGTGAGCTATTGCTAGCCGGGTAAGGGCTGCTTGCTTTGCCACCAGCCGCAAGCTTACTGCTCCAGCCAGTGCTCCAGGGTGCTTTGAGGAAGAACAGCTAGTGTGAAACCAAGTTCTGGTCTCAAAAAATGGACTTCCCTTTCAGAAATATGTCCCTGCCTTTGTAACTGAGCCTAACGATATTCTTTACAATTTGATTTTTTTCTTTTTTTTTTCTCTTAGCTAATTTTTTCTGTTCTCATCCCCTGCCCCTGCTGCAAACCCATCCTCTTGCAAACCCAGCAGTGCTTTATGTGAGCCTACAACAGCTGTGATCCCAAAAAGCAGTTTGCCTTTCAGGCCAGTGGAGCAGTAACGGAGCACCCAGTTCATCGAACTGTTGATTTAATCTTCTGAACACAAGAAGAATAATCTCCAGCATAGTTTTCTGAAATAGGCTGATAAGTTCCATCCCAGATCACTTCTCAGTTCTTGAGCTGTCTGTCCATGGCTGTGTGGATGTTGCCTTTCAGGTGGCGGTGGCTCTGGCAGTCTCTCAGGGCACAGCCTTTGATATTTGAAGAACTGAAGATTTTGTCCTGTGTGCATTTTAAATTTCTGAAAGGGAACAAAACAATAAAAGAACAAAACCAAAATGGTCATCTGAACCAATTCTGACCTCCCATCCTCTTCCTCTTTTTGGTTATTCACAGACATTAAATGTCGTGCTGGGGGAGGAGGAGGGAGTACAGCATCCCTAATCTCTTCTTTCTGCTGGTGCCCATTAGGGCTGAACAGTATCTAGAGGAGGCTGCCTTCCTAATGCTTCTCCACCATCTCCCTGCCTGCAGGGAGAGGTTGCTTTGTTGTTGCCCTTGGCCAGCTCACAAGCTGACTTCCAGTACTCTGTGCTCAATTCACCCATTTAATGGCTGCTTTGCTGAAAGCTTGTAAAGTTTAGTAGTTAATATACCTCAGTACACCAGCTTTTAGAGATCAGATAAATTGATTGGTAATTTGATGAACCCAAAGAACATCTATTATAAGGTAAATAAAATGTGTTAGATGTCAGCGCTGCTGCTCTGCCTTCTCTGCAGTGTGTATGTTCTCTCTTTGGTGTGTGTTGACTGATGTATGGTACATTACATTAAATTACAAGCAGCATCTATGCAAACACCAACTAAATGTTTGCTTCCTCTTCAGTCTGGACAATTAGTGTGGAGATGCTTCTGCAGACTGTGTGCAGAAGGATGAACTGTCAGAGCCCTACGGTGATTTTGTTTCCCTGGCATTTAGAATACCTGTGCAGAGGGAGAGAATGATGCTTATGGGCTGCTTCATCTTGGAGGAATCCATCCTCAGGCTGACTTGTGAAATAAATGTGGCAATGTGTGGTTTGAACTTAGTGTCTTAACACTGAATTTAGCAGCTGAATATAGATAACAATCTGGTATCTGGTCTCATCAGTGTATCACTAGGAAGACTTGTTAAAGGCAGAACAAAAAGACCTAAAATGTGATCTTGTCTCTTTGTTAGGACTCAACACCGGGGTATTTGTCAAGTCTAGTCCAAAAAGAGCAAAACAAGGGGTGCTTTTGTTTTACTTTTGAGAGCTTTCCCCATTATCTAATCCTTCTGATACTTTCCCTCTCAGTTTTTATTCAACCCAATTTTCCCTTAATTTCATTAATTTTCTTACTGCCTAATAGTTTAAATTTCTGTTTTCTCTTTGTGTTGTTTTATATGCTTGCTTATAAGCAGGATGGTATTTATAAATGTGTAGCTCTGTTGCTGTAAATAAGCAGCACTGTTACCAGTAAAACCAGTGCTACTTTTGTAATGCAGAGCGGTGCTCTCATGCACGTACACACACAGGCGTGTGCACACACACACTGACTGTCTCCCACCTATTTGTACTGTGATGTAGTTGTACCTGAGCACCAACAACATTATCCTGCTACAGTAAATACCAGTGCTGTCTTAATTCCATGTAAACCGCCAACCAGCGTACAATTAATTTTTGGCCCTGTTATTGCACTATTGGCTATTTTATGAAACTGTAGAGAGTTCATCCAGTGAATTGATTAAATATGTTCCAGACCTTAGGCTGGAGTCTGTGTATCTGCTGGGATTTGGATGATTGAAGCTTGTGCTTCTCTTGGGATATTCCAGATTTAGACTTAGTCTTGGAAATTGTTTCAGGTAGACAAAACTTCCCTGTGCTTGTGGAATCTGCTTGTATAAGAGCCTGACTTTGGGGAATCTGAGATTTCTATTTCAGCCTGCAGTAGATCTTCCACGTGGCAGGAAAAAAGGGCGTCACTATTGTGACTTAAGCCCAGGCCTTGGCTTTATTTTTATTTTGAAAAGGTCCTTAAAATTATGACTCTACCCTTACAGAACATACTGTTGTCATGTTGATGGAAACTGTGGCTGATAATTACTCTGTACATTGAGCAGACTCCACAGAACATCTCAAATTTGTGCTGAATTAAGTAGTCCAGAGATCAGACTTTAAAAAGGGATGCTCCATATTTACAGCGGCTGTACCTTCTGAAGTGAGTATGTTTAGTAGTTTACTGTGGGTGTGTTAAGTACATGTTTCATGACAGCCCAGGGCCACTTCTCTGAAGGTTTTTCCCCATCTGCCAGTCATTTTAAAGAAACATAAATAAAAGAGCTACTCCAATTTCTTGAACATACAGTGCACATTCCCAGAGACCAGAGCGACTCAGAAGTAGCTTGTAAATAACACATTTTAATGTTCCTAAATATATGTGCACCATCAGGCTTGCCATGAGGTCTTGAGCCACTGCATATGGTATTTGCTTCGTCTGTCACAGAATCTCCTCCCGAACCCATGATGAGTGCTGGGCTTTTGTTTGCTTGCTTTTGGGGTCAGCTGGTAGTTTGGCTTTATATTCTGCTGCACTCAGAATGGTCCCAGTCACCATTTACCATTAAACACCTTGAATCTAATGAGGGTTACCTAGCTCACCCTTTTGCAGTCCAGCCCCGTTGTAAATAAAAATGATTTTTTAAATTTCTTTTTTAATAAAAATGGTAAACATACATCTCATGCCCTAGAACTATCTGAGAGTCAAACCCTGACAAGTGTGGAGAGTAGATTTTGCCCTGGTAGTTACTCACCAGAGGAGCAGCCATCAGATAAAAGAGGCTGGACAGCAAGCAGTGGCCACAGGGCCAGGAAAGGCCGAGGCCACTGAATCTTTTCCAGTCTCCAAGGGGCCACAGAGGAGTGAGAGATGGGAGAAGGATATGTGGGAGCTGAGATAAATCTCTAAGCCTCTGATTTGAGGAGACGTGTAATAACTGGGTTGTTTTACGAGATGAGCTTTTCTGTTCCTTCCTAATTATTGCATTTTGGGTCTTTTCATACGAAAAAAGGCTTAATTCCTTCTCCTTCCTTCTCCCTCCCGATTCTTCTGAACAGAAGCCCAATTTTTGCTTACATAATTTTAAGCTGCAAGGTTGCTGTGAGCTTGCATGCCTGGGTCAGTTGAGGAGTGCCTGGATTTCCCTCCACCCCCCTTAGAGATGTCTTATGATGTATTGGATGGTATACAGAGATCATCTAATTTACCTTGACATGCTGCAAGCCTTGAACTGACTGGACTGTAGCTCTTTAAAGAGGAAAGACTACTCATATGGGCATGTAAAAATGCTGTAGTGTGCCTGCCTGGGCATGCATATGAATTTTTTTAACTTCTTTTTTCATTGTAGCTATGTATACCACAAAATTTCCTCTGGCTGTTTAGGGAATTAAGTGTAGTACGTGAGACCTTTCACCTTTAGGTCGTTTGTTGAAATACAGTTTCCGTTACTAGCAGCAAAAAGCCTTGACTTCCCCATGGCTAATCACTCATTTGTGTGGTACTGAGACAACTCTTCCTCCAGTTAGAGGCAAGGGTTTCTTGCAGGAAGAATAAAAACACCCCATAATTGTGTCCTAGCTGTTGATTTCCATGAGAGGTGAAGGGCATCCCAGTGAGGAGCACAGAGTTTGTCCTTGCCAGATGAAAATAAGGCAGTGCTGGGTTAAAAGTTTCTTATGTGTTCACTTGTTCTGTGGAGAGAGAATTTGGCTCCAGGTCTGCAGCGTTCGTGGTGTTTGGTTTTTTTTTCTCCTCTCCTGTTGTTCCCCAGCAGAAGCGTAGTTCTATGCCTTCTTTGTTCCTCTTGTCTGATTTCTGAGCCCAAGCTGTTCTCAGGAGAAGGGCTGGGATTTTTTTGGTTCCTTTTGTCCAGTGGATACAGGTGAAGAACTGATACTGTTTTCATGACCCTGAAAAAATACACTGAAAACACTGTTTCCAAAGCCTTTTCTTCTTACAAAGTTTATTAGCTACAGCAACAAACCCTGGCTAATTACCATGCAGATACCAAAATATTTCTTTTGGAGCTTGAAGCCTGCTTTCATTTCTTCCTCATTTAGTCCCAATGTCAAGGTCTGTTGTTGTTTGCGTGGCGTGCTCCTTACTGTTAGAGACAGCATTTAGAGACTATCTCCTGAGAGTAGATTTAGCTTGTGTCTACGGGTGTGTGGTACACCAAACGTGGGACATTCTTCCATTTATGTCCCTGAGATCCCTCAGCAGCAAGGCTTTATGAGATTTTTCTGGTTTAATGTTACTAAGTAATTATTCCTATTACTCTGTAATGGGCTAAAAGTGAGAAATGTCTTATTCCTTTTCCTCTGCCTGGATTCTGTAGTGAAAGTACGGTACTGAGCTGGAGGTGACCAAAAGCTATTGAAGGTGGTGGGTGACATCATGCGCCCGGGTTGTGACAGTCATTGACTGTGAAGGAGTGGTCTCTGCCTGGGTTTGGGAATGAAGCATTTGTGTGGATGCCTCTGCTCTCTGTGGGTGCTTGATTTTCATGTTCGTATTTACATCTCAATAGCCCCACTGTGAAAATGCCTCTCTCCACCTGATTGGCGGTCTGTGGTACTTCTGAGCATGTCTTTGGAGACTTCACAAGCTCTTTGCCAGCTACAGAGATGTCTCTTCAATGCCTTGCCCTCTTCAGAGGAGGCAGAACTGCTCTGCTAAAACCTGTGTGAAAGAGAAGATTGCTAAAAGCAGAGAGAATGAGACTGTCAAATGATGGAAATTGCTTACAAATATTTTCTCATTTCTTTCTTATGCCTTTTGCCATCCTTTCTCCTTTGTCCTCCTTGGCTTCTTTATCTTAGGATGAACATCATATATGTTTTATGTTTACTGTGTGGAGAATTTAAATTCATTTTGAATAGCAAAATAATTACAAAAATATGTTAGTCTTATGTTCTTTGGCATAACTGATGCCTTGCAGGGAGAGCTGGAGGTTACGTGACAGGGGTATTGTAAAGGCAGGCCAAAGGAATCTATGTTAATCCATTTTCTTATCAGTGTTTTATTTTATATTTTACTTTCCTTATTAAGTAATAATTACAACTGCTTGGTAGAAATAGCCTAATAACTTTTTTTGCCACTGTAAAATAGATACACCGTTGCTTTATAGTGTTTGTCCAAATATTACTAATCAAGGGGAATGGCATCAAGTTATCCCTGTAAAACTACTTTTTGAGCTATGGAGCTGGGAATTTTTTCCAGGTATTCATTAACTGCAGTTTCTGGCTCACTGGAAGATAAGTGAACACTGTCTGCATTTAAAAAATGAGACCGTAACGCTTAAGGTTAGTATCTTCTGTAATAGCTTTTGTTACTTTACTTTTTGGTTGTCCAGGTACAGTATATTTCTTCAGATATGCTGATTACCCATAACTTGAGCTTGAAGTTTTGAGTAATGGGCTCCTGAGCATCTCCAGGCAGAGCCACAAGCCAGCGGGCACTTGGGAAAGTGTGGATTTGTCTGTGTCGTTAACCGTGTACAGTGACCTGTAAAGTCCTAGCGGTATTTTTGGCTGTAATCATTAAAGCAGCCTCTCCTACAGGATAAAATAGGAAGAGAAGCTGCAAGCATAGTGAGAGAACCTTGACTGAAAATACAGATATCTTCAGAAAATGCTCTGGGAATAATAATAATAAAGAAAAAGTATGGTGGCAAAATAAATTGCTGCTGATATAATTTTTCTTCCTCTCCCAAGTTTGCCTCTAGTGTGGCAGTTTTTCTCCCTTCGATAAATAAATGCAAAGATGAGAATCGCTGCCAAAAACTGTCACATTTCTGGAACTTTCAGCCCCTGATTATTCACATTAAGCCTCCCCCCCCAGCAGTACGGTATTCTGAATATGTACACCCACCATTCTGTCAGATCTGTGCAGTCTGCGTCTGGTTCATCTTCTGTGTCTTTGATGTGCTCCATAACGTAGGCAAAGAGAGGTCTGATAGTCTCTCTAAAAACCTGACAGTTTGTGTGACAATCTGTCCACGAATCCACAGGCTCCTTGTCAACCAAATGAGCCTTTGAATATCAGAGGTTTTCGGAACAGTGCTTGCAGCATTGCATATGCACTAAGGGGAGAGTACAACAGGCTTCCTTGTAACCTGAGAGATGTCTGCGTTTTCCTTAATCATTCCAGGGACATCTCATCATTGCTTGTTGGCTGGTTCTCAGCCCTGCACATGTCGGGGTTATTTAGCAGAGCTTGATTTACTGGAAGCTGCATGTGGAGAATAATTTGCAGTTGAGGGTAGAGGAAAAGCCCTAGAAGGGGGTAGAACTTGCAGGCTTTGGTATGCTTCTGCTTTTTGGTGGTTTTTTTGTTTGTTTCTTGTAGTGACTCTCTTGCTTGCAGTTCCCTTTACCGAGGCAAGTGCATGGATATGATGCATTTTCTGCAGTCCTCTTGCACGTCCTGCTGCCTTGGGTCCCTCCTATTCTAGCTTCCTCTGGGAATCCAATAAATTGCGTTCCTTAGGCACCTGTTGTGGAAAAGGATGGGGTCATGAACATAATTTAGATTTGTAAAATTGGGACAGGAACTGTTAACTGGGCCAGCTGCTGCAGTTTATAAATGGGGCTTAGGGATATTCTCAGCCGAGAAAGCCGCGAGTTTTAGCTGCAGCATGCCCGTCCGAGGTGGTGGGAGTTCTGTTGGAGGCTCTGTCAAATACTAGCTTTGGCATGATGGCATCAAACCTTAGCTATAATGTTCCTCCCTTCCCAAAATAAGTGCTTGTGATGGGCCTGACAGGGGTATGTACGTAGTATCTTTTTAGATGTACGACAAGTACTTGATGAGTGCCAATCTTCTGGGTTTTTTTGGTGTGGTTTGTTTATTTTCCCCCCCCTGAAGTGCTGATCAGCCTCCGAGTGAAACATTCGGCTCCATATCTCAGCACTCCCTTCTTTCCCTCTTCTCCATTAAGCACTGATTCTCTGCGCTCCTGTCACTCTCTCGGACAATGTCTGGTTGCTAGAGGCACCATCCTGTGATCTGGGAGCTCATCCTGGTTGTGTGACAGGTCGGCTGACAGGACTCAGGTATCGCTGTGGGACCAGTTGTGCAGCAGCCCAGCCCGGGCGCAGGGATTTAGCGGCATTGCCCTGCCCTTAAAGTCACGGGCCTGGGTTATCTGTGCAGGTCAGTCAGGCATCAGACTCCTCTGAAACCGTTGCTGAAAACCCGTGATGTTTAATCAATGCCTGGGAAGCCTGTTTACCTGCAGTTGTCAGGTATAATTGATTTGGGCATTTACTGTGAATTCCTCACGTAAGACTTCTCGCTCCTATATTAAACTTCCAGCTAGGAGGAGAGCGGAGCGATATTCTCCTGCAACAATTCTACTGTTAATCTGAGCCTTTCATGTTGCTGTCCTTGTCAGAAGGCCTGGGTTGCCTGCTGGCATTTTGTGGCCTTTCTCTTTGAAGGTGCTTTTGCTTTACAGAATTTGTGTTTAAAGAATTAAACTGCTTTGTTTCCAGTCTTTCAGAATGGTGTACTTTAAAGCAACCTCATATAAACACAAGGTTTAATTATTTCTGGTTTTTTTCTGCTCCTTCTTCCCCTTCTAATCACCTCTGTAGTAATAATTTCTTTGTTGTTGGCTGTCTTTCTGGCTTGAAGATAGCACAAGCCTTTTCTGCATGGTTCCAGTGAGGCACTTGCAGCTCTTTGGAGAAGTTCGTAATACCATCTTTCTGTGGGGTACCTGTTTTAATTGGACTCTTCCCAGGGTACCTTCATAGAGGCAGTCTGACTCTGGCATGCGGTCGCAGTCTGGGTCTGTAAACCCGTTTTCACCCAGATGCAGCATCTCCATGTGGGCCCTGGTTCTGGGAAGTCCTGAGGAGTGTAGCTTTGTTTGATTCACTGTGTGCTTTACGGGCTGTAGCTTAACCTTTCTGTGCCTAGCTTGTTATCCACAGGATAAACCCAGCTGTGGTCCTTCTCCCCAGCCCTGCCTCCCTCAAGTTTTATGGGGATTGGTATTTTGTGGGATTTTATCCTTGAGAATCTGTCTAGATATGCTACAGAGTTAATATTTTGCTTTCAACTCAGGATAATATTGCAGTCATGAAAAGATCTGCTCAAACAGGAATATACTTTTGCCTGTGACTAGTTTAACTTTCCTGTGTTGTTACTGTGGACATTGCTCTTTTTCTGTCTTCTCTGAATCTTAATCCAAAATTTATGATCTCACAGCTTATTGCTGAAGGAAAGAATAGAATGACACAAATTCAATGCTCTCATTTCATTATTGGTCTCAGCGGGAGGAGTGGATGAACCCACACATGAACAGCAAACAACAGAGCTGTGTTTAGAAGTTGGCTTTGGCTGAAAAAAATCTTTTTTCCATATCAGCAAGCTGTTTGTAGTTACTTACATCTTTCCTCTGTTACCTTTTGAGAAGAAAAACATTTAAATTTGCATAAAAGCAGTTTAACCCTTGGCTTCTGTGCTTGCATGATATGCTTTATATGCATATTTCTCCTTGTTAGTTGGCTTCTGTGTATATGTGCACTTGTGGTTCATAGGAAGGAGAAAATGCGAATGATCTCTCTTTGGCTAACTGCTGGCTGATAGCAACAAACGGGCTGAGCAGGAACTCAAGAGGAGCGAGCTCAGGAGGTGAAGAGACTGCTTCTTGCAGCGTGTCCTGAAATTCCCAAACTCCCTGGTATGGACCAAAGTTGATAGCAGTGATTGATTGTGTAGGTTGATTTTAACAGATCCAAACTGCTGTCCAGTGAACGGATCGGTTCAGCTCACCTGCCTCTGGACCCACGGGAGGGCTGCAGGTAGATGGGGTAATTTTTCAAATCTGTTAGGAGCCATTTGCATGAGACTTCTGAGCTCTGAGAATTAACAACCTGATTTATAGTGCGTGTGAACCAGCGGCCCGAGGAGGTGTGTGAGGGCACCTTTGCCTCCCTCAGGCAGTACTGTGAGCAAAGGCAGTTCCCGAAGCCTGCCCTGACCCAAGTTATTCTGTAGCTTCCCGCTGTTCCTTGAGGTAGCAGCTGCATCCAGGGCACGTGCGTGTTCCCCATCCCCAACTGTGTGCGAGCAGGCAACAGTCTTGCTGCTTCATTGGGATGGTGTGAGGCTTATTTCTGGCTTCAGAACCAGCTGGAAGCAGGAATTTGAATGTTTCCCAGTTGACATTTGATACATGAAAAGTAACTTCTGCTTTCCTTTCCCAACTTTGTGGGGTTTCCTGCTCGTGGGGTGTACCGTGTGTTCCCCCGTCATGCAGCACCGCTTCTCCTGCTCCTTTCGGCTCGAGTGGGGCTTGGGGCGGGAGGTTTGCTGGAAGCTGCCAAGCACAAACGTCAGGAGAACGGAATGAAGCAACATGTCTGTCAGGTGCGAGGCAGATTGTACCATCTAATCCCCCGGCTGTCGTCTGCAGCATTTGTCAAGGCCTCTGCTGGTCTGCTCCGTTTCATCAGAGGTATCACTAGCACTCATCTAGGCTGGCAGCATTTCAACAGCTGTTAATCCTCTTTGTATCTTTAAACACTGTGACCACTGACAAGCTTCTATACTCAGGTGTCAAAATATCAAGATAGCTGTGGTGATGGTAGCTGGGGTTTTTTGTTTAATCCAAAAGCCTTCTGATCTATTGACCCAGACCGGACCTGATGGAGAAATCTGCGTCCTGGTGACAGGTTTTTGCTGCTGCTGCTCTACATTCACAAAGAATTTTTCCTAAAATCTGATTAATTTCTAGTTGCTCATGCTCACGGTGCGCGGTTTTCTGTTTTACATGTTACCACAAGTAGCATGTTTCACTGAAGTTGTAAGGAATGTGGTTTAATGTCAATGTGAAAATGAGCTGGCAGGGTTTTTCTTTATGCTTCAATTACTTTCCCGCCTGAAATAACCCTGAGAACTCCATCTTCTCTATATTGTTTTCTTACTTGCTTTGCTATATGTTGTGGAAAGGGCCTGGGCAGTGTAACGAGGTGTAGTAGTGAGTGTTGGAGTTTCTCTGTGTGTTTGCAGCCAAGGAGGAATGCTGAATTAAAATGACTCCAAATTTAGCTCAGAGTTTTTAAAATTGATTCCCTTTGGAAGGGGAGTTTTTAGTGCAGAGGTGTTTTGGGAAGAGGAGGGAACAAGGCTATAGCAGCAAATCTGTTGTAGAAAAGCAGCAGTGTAAAAGAAAGTGGTTCTGTTGGTCTTTAGGCTGTAGTTATGTATTTTTATAACTTCCTGGTGTTTTTATTATTTGCTACGAACCATCATTTAATAGCAGGGGAAAATCTTTCAAAGTAACATTTCTTTGTTTAGTTTGTTTGTCCTCTCTGGAGAGCTCTCTCCCTATATGACAAAGCTCTGATGTTCTAAAGCTGGCTCCCCTAAGGCTCGGCTTTATTGAGAGAAGTGAAACATTTTAGGTGGTTCGTTCATTCTTTCTGTGTCTCTTGTTATTTGAGCCCTTATGGTGTCCTTTGGTCATGTTTTTAAACTTATTTCTACAACTAAGACTGCCAGAAGCTTTATTTAATAATAGTTGAGGTCTCATGTTCAACTTTTTCTTTGTGAGCTGCCATTTTATCTCAAGCATCAAATACTGTGAGAGCAAATTAAAAGCAGCGTTGATGTCTTGTAATTTTGCGTTGAATGTTCTCTGTTTTACTGTGCAACTGAATATTGTTTCATCATGCTAAAGGACTTCACTAAGTCTACGAGCAGCTCAGACTGTTTCAAGTGCAAATACCACACCTTGATCCTTCTGAATAGCCCTCGTGTGTGGGCGGCTCTGCTGAAGTCGCTGGAAGTGCATAGGTGGTTCCTGGCTTGGTTCCTCATTTGCAACCTTGTTAAAAAGTCCTAGATTTTTGTAGGCCCTTGGAACATTATCCTCTGCTGTAGTGTGGTAGGTAAAACATGGAAAATAAAGCAGATCCTGTATCTGAAGTCATATAGATGAGGATAGTTGAAAAATTATTCTCTGTGAGTAGAAGCCCCAAATTGCAGAACCTGCCGTGCCTGTGCTGAAAGGCTGCTTATTTAGCCCGTTTGTTGCTCATTTAGTGTTTAGGACAAAAGTGAATTTGACTTTCCCAAGGCAGGAAAGGGCCTAGAGGCCAAGGAAAACCTGTTTAACAAGTCTGCTTGTTGAATGAACTCAGGTTTAAATGGCAAAAATACGTTCTTCTTACTTGGGGAAGCATTTAAAGATTCTAATTCATAGCATTGAAAATATTGCTTCATTGTTTTTTAGGGTTTTTGAAGGGGAGGGTGAAGAAAGAGGCAGAGAGGTCTGATCCAGAGACAAGAGGCTCAGTTGAATCACATGCAAAGACGTTTCCTTTTCATTTTAAAAACTCAGCTTTCATTGTCAGGTCGAAGGTCTTCTGTGCCCCTCCTTGATCTTTGCATTGTGCCACGTGCCTTGCGGTTTCTTTGAGGCCAAGTCTCTCCTCCTTTCCCTCACTGAGATTCTTACCTCTCCATTCGGTTTCTCACTTGCCTGCTTTTATCAGTTTTAGTATCCAGAGCTATTTCAAACCAGTTTTTCCCAGCTATTATTTTTTCTATGCTTGTAGTTGATGTTGAAGATGAGGCTGACCATAGTACTAGGCAGTTGAACTAAATAAATGAATAGACTAGGCAGGATTGTGCTGCAACCGCTTTAATCGACAGTGCAACCAGCAAATGACTCGGTTATTTTTCCTTTCTTTAGGTGGCTTAAATGCCAACCTCATGCTGTGTCTCACGTACAACATATTTGTTCCTGTTTTCCTCTCCTGCTGCTGTTTCACTGCAGAGTGCTGCAGGCTAATAGTATCTGACGGGGCTACTTCCTATTGCCTGAAAAATGTTTAATTTTACTACCTTGCTTTCTCTCTTTCCTAGTTTCTCTCATTTTGATCTTTCAAATCCAGTCCCTTTGAGAAATCAGACAGTATGAAATATGAAAATTGCTTGAGTAGTAATTGGAGAAACGGTGAGACTTATGAAGCCCATGGAGATAACGCTTACATCTACTTATTCACATTATTTAATTTTAATGGCAAATTTAATTAATGAAGCACAGGTCTTGTGGTTTCATGTGTGAATAAGTAACAGCAGGGAGCTGAAAGTCATGAGGTCTATTTACAGGATAGAGGAAAAGACTCCATTAAAAGCTGAACTTTTCATTATAGAAAGGAGAAAAATGGGTTTAATAGCATGGAAGTTTGACCATTATGTAACAAGTAAATGAAAACATTGATAACAATTTGCTGGCAAAAATGTATTTTGAAGTGGCTACTCTTCCATGATTTCTGTGTTTAAATCTGTCTTGGGTCAAAGTTTGGAAAAGCAAAGTCTGTTCTGTGGTTTTTTTGGTATGTGACATAAATTCAGGCACCAGAGATAAAACGCTTAAATATAGCACCTTGAAGCCTGGGCTCTGAAAACCTGTGTAAGCCTTCCAATTAGCTAAGCTTCACACAACTTCAGTGATACAGGCAGCTGTTATCCCTCGCTTGCAGATGGAAAATGGTGACTTGCCCATGATTGCACAAGTGGCAGAATTGCTAATAGAACTTGAGTTATATCTGTCCTTTCCTTTTTCTAACCACTGAACAATATGTGTCGTCTCATCATGCGCAGGACTACAGCTGCATTTACGGGAAAATAAATGAAGAAGGGCAAGAATAGTATTCTATATAAAATGACCAAATTTGGTGAGAGAGCAGCTAGAACTGGCCCTAAGTGAATAGCTGTCCTTGCTTTCAGTATCATTTTCTCACTTTCCTGATTGATTGTTGCATATTTTCTGCGTGTGCCTTTTCAGACTAAGGGCCTTGCAGATGAGCTTTGAGTGAGGCAATCACAACTATTTCAGTATAAAGTCCAGAGGCTTTGCCTAGAGCAGCTTTATCAGCAGTTTAGTGACACGAGACCTTACAGCGAAGTCGCTGGGGGTGCACAGCCAAGCCCCTTCTGCTGTTTGTGCTTGGGAGGCTTGTAAGAGTAGCCTTGAAGGGGAATTCATCCTCCATGTTCAGCAGCTGAGCAGTTGTGAAGCAAAACCCTTTCTATGCAAGCTCAGGAGAATTTAATGCAAACCTCTTAAGCCCTGCAGCAAGACACTCCAGACTCTGGCAGTGCTTTAACTGATACCTGATACACCTCCTTATGTTGTTAAAAGGCAAACAGGCTGCATAATTTTCTTTTAAAGAATAAGTAACATAAGTAGAAGCGCTGTAATGTAAAATGGATTTTCCAGTGCTAGCAGCCAATTTTGATACTTGCACGTCAGTAACTTACAAGATCCTTCATGGCAATTAATGAAAAAAGAGAACAAAACACAACCTAACTCAAAACAACTCGATGCTGGGAACACCTTGTTTTTGTGGTTACATGGAATAATCAAAGCTGACTGTTGGTTGTTAGCGACCTTTTCCCCTCTTTCCCTTCACAAAGGTGAAGCGCGGAACCGAGGACATGTTGTAGCCTTGATGCGTTTTGCTGGGAAAAAAAACCCACAACAACTTTTAAAGCATTTTTTGTGTTCTTTGAACTGAATATGCTGTTTGTTGTTGGAAATCGTTATTAATTATGGAAGATAACTTTGTGACAGGGTAAGATCTGAGATGCCTTTAATTTTTAGAGCTGAGCATTATATTCTTTGTTGCAGAATGCAGAGATCTACAAGCTGACGTCGGAGCAGTACCAGGAGGCAGCCACCAAGGCAGAGTCGTCAGTAAAGTGAGGAGCCATTTTTGTTCTTTTCAGCAGTTCCTGTTGCATTTCCCAACACTCTGTGTGTAGCCTCTGGATATTCCCATAATCCCAGTGTGAAGTTACCTCCTGTCAGGTACTGAGGGGGCTGAGGAGCTGTAAGCTAGCATCCTCTCTTTCTGTGCCAAACTTGGCAGAATTCAGTATCAAGTTGTTAGATCTTGCCAGGGAAAATGAGGGAGTTGGAAAATTCACATAGAAAACCCTAGTAAATATTCCTATTTAAATGGCAGTGGAGCCTGTTTAATCCGCTCAGAGTTTGACCCAGTGTATTTAAGCCCTCCCATTGCAGCACTGGGCTAGCACATGGGAGTAGGAAGAATGGCACCATTCTAAAGTTTTCACTGTCCAGGGAAGAAAAAGGTAAACAATCTAAGTCTTAGCCCTGTAAATTTCAGTTAAAATAGAGTTGTAATTATCATGAATGTTTTCTTAGAATGGGTGCAATGATTTTTCTGGCCTTTCTTATTGGCGTTGGCAAAATTAGCGGACCTGTAATGCTGTTTTTTTTTACCATGAGCATACTTAGTGTCTAAATTCCATTTGTATTTCCCAGTAGTGTTATATAGCTTATTGTTCCACATGCACTAACAGCTGTCCAAGAAAAAAATATTTTCTATAATTTTTTAATATTAATGAGTCCAAAGCAATTACACTGTCAAGAGCAGCACTCGGATCTCAGTTGGGTAAACAGTTGGCCAACGTGCAATAAACTGGAGTAGCAACATATGTAGTCCAGTTGGGTCCAGTCCAGACTGTATGATACTTAATTGCATAAATAGATAATATAGTAGTGATGAATATGTTAGTGGGGTGTGCAATATATTGTGCTGTCTTTATTTAAAATTATGTTTGGCTGCTTTGGCAGCCACATAACCTGTTGTAATTTCACATTTTTGTTTGGACAGTCAAGCAATAAGTTGCTAAAGAAGCCAAAACAAGGCAGCAAACACATTGTGTGCATTTTCATGCAGTTTTCCATGGTAGAATTCTGAATTCTGTTTTTAAATGAGATTTAATTCATAGGACATAAAGTTCTGACAGGCTTTGATCAGTTCAGCCTTTTCCTGGATTTGCTTTTGTAGATGTGTGATCAGTTGTTGGGATAAATCATTGCACATAGCAATGATTTATTATTATGACTTCCTAAAGGAAGAGATTGGGACCTTGGATTATGTTCTTTACTTGCTGTAACAGAGTGTAACTAACTTGTTTTTTATAGTAGTCTTAAGTTTCATTTGTGAGATTTCAGTTTCGTTTAGTGTCTTGTTTCTTGTGGAGATGAAGGCTGGTAATGTAGGAAACTCAGGAATGCAACCACCTCTCATAAAGGTTAGTGGCTGAGACCAACGCAGATGCTAAGGACTTCTTTCTTTCAAGGTTCAGAAAATTGTGTTTATGGTCTGCTAGGGGTTCCTTCCCCTTTTCTTCGAGCCTTTATAATCTGCCAGTCCCTGGCTTCTGGCCTTGTTGTACAATGCTTTTCTATTTGATGGCAATATGAACTTGAGCCATCATAAAAGAACAGATTCCTTAGACCTTGCAGCTGAAGAGACACCTGCCCTCATGTGAATTTTGTGTGAAAAGATAATGTGATTGAGGGGTGTCTGGAGAAGGGATAAGCTGTGTGGTACCAGTGAAACTGAGGGAGAAGATGAACATCATACGTTGTATTTCTTTACGGTAGAAATTGCCAGCAATAGCCAGGATTGCACAGAGCTGCGCATTGGGGGGCACAGCCTGGGCCTGATAATGCCCTCTGATAATTGTGTGTACGGGAGGTGACATTTCATTGCCCATCAGCCTGCAGCATACGTGTCTCTTACAGCAGCATGCAGCGATTTTTTTCAGGATCGTTGCCTTGGTGTACAACACGTTGTGCAAACGCTCTCAAGGAGTACACGTGCCTTCAGTGAGGGTCACGACAAGGCTGAGACAGGGCCAGGGAAACTTCCTTTGTATGTTGGCATTCATGCTCAGTTGGTAGGACTTGAAGTCTACATGTTGTGAGATTCTCTTGTTAGGTGTTTTACATTCAAGTCTTTCTACTGCCTGTTTATGGTAATAAATCAAAAGATCCTGTGACTTCAGTGGAAAGAATAGTTTGTTCATCATGTTCTGCACTTCTTATTAGACATACAAGCACAATAAATGCTAAGATAGGTAAGACTGATTGATGAAGATCTAGTAGCTTGGTTGGCAGGAATAAACTGGCACTCCAGCAAAGTTACATGAACTGGAATATACCTGGAGTATGAATGAAACTCTGCTTCCAGTGCTGGACTGGGACAGCTCCTGTAATGAAAGGAAACCAGGGGTAGCACTTTCTTCATCTACAAAGGAGAGTGCATCTCCTTCCCAAAGTGTCTCTTCCCTAGCTTCTATCATCTCTGTTTCACTGAACTCTTTGTCTACCCTGTATTTGTTGTCTTCTGCCATTATGTATCAGCATAGCTGATGGAGGAAGAGAGGAATAGAGCTGGGGCTGTTTCTACAGTGAGTACCCTGGTTTTTATAGTCCGTGTTGAAACAAAGATAAGAAATATCTGAAGCAAAACCACAGTGTTGGCATTTATTGACTTTTGTAATTCTCTTATCAACACCTACAGCTCTGCACAAGTGGTCAAGTGTTACAAGGACTATTTCTTCTCCTTAGTGATTACCAGGCATTGCAAGACTTAAGAATATTGTACAAGGTTTCCACCAGTGACACTTCACAGCGTGCCTTCGAGGTAGGCAGGTAAACCTTCCTATCTCCTTTTGTCTAGAAGCAGACATGAAGAACTTAGTGCTGAATGTCATATTAAAATCACTGACACAATCATTAGCTCTTGGTTTCTTCTTCAAGGTAGGACACTAGGCTTGATGCCTGTGTGGCCTGACTTATGCAGTGGACTTTGTTCCTTATCTCTTCACCTAAACCCAACTTGCTCCTGTCTCCACATTCCTCCTACCATAGTGTCTCCTTTTTTGTTCTGGGCTCTGTCCAACCTGTTTCCTTCTCCCAGAAAAAAGATCCTAGCAACGAGAAACCACTGAGCACAGCTTACAGCACCTTAGGCAACTTGCCCTTGTTGCTTACATGCTGTGGTGAATTGGACAGTTGCCATGGACATATTGTCTCAATGATGTTGTTATAATTGGTGTATTATTATTTTTCTCTTTTGTTAACTAACAGAATTGAAGTCTGGGGACCTACAACTTTTTTTTCCCCCCCTTCCTTCCCCTGTTTAGCAAACTATGCACATCAGTAACCACCCACAAAGGAAGCAGCGTGTAAATAAAAAGCCAGTGCTCCCCACCCTTCGCTTCATTCCACATCCTTTTCTCAGTGTTCATAGAGCCATGACTCAGACTGCATTTAGAGAAGACAACTTGTTAATCCTCTCCCTGCTACAGAGAATAAAACAGCATTTCATTCCAAGCTCTATTAATGCACTCGCTCCGGGGATAAAGCAGCACTCCCAAAAGGCAGTGGCCAAATTTTTTTCTGTTGCGTTGTCTTTGTCTTCTTTTGAGTGTTACATTTCGATTAGCTTCTGAGGATTAAATGTTATTACAGTCCCTGAATCTGTTAAGGGAAAGCAAAAAAAAAACAAAAACCCATCAGTAAAGAGGTTATGGCTTAGTGCAGGCACTCTAGATTTATCCTCAAAATGTTGTGGGTTGTTTTTCTTTTTTAAAATTTGATTTATTTTCTCTTGTGAAGATTGTCTTATCACGTTTTGATTTTATTTTTGTAGTTGTTAAGTTCGGATGCAAGAATTGGCATGGGGGGGTATGACTCTAAAAGGTAAAGCTGCAGGAGTGGGGCTGAGGGGATTAGGAAACTGTTAAAAGATAAAATTGTTCTGAAGCTGAGTTTCGCTCAGAGATCTCCTTACAGTTTGCAGAACTGTTTCTGAAGCTGCTTACCGAAGGCTGTGTTGCTTTGCGTGTTGTGCTGAGAGGACTGCATGTGCTTTGTGCTGTTAACAAGGAGCACATAAAGAACGTCGGTGTCTTACCCTGATAGAGATCAGCCTTGAATCCAAAGCAGCTTTCCGATGGAGAAACTGCCAAAGAGATTTACCCCATATGGGACTTAGATACTAAGAGTTCCATTTAATGGTCCTAAGATCTATAAACTTAATGGACATGAGTATTTAAGGTGATTACGTTAGAGAAACTGGCATGTAGTAAGTACCCTCCTGTGCTGAACATGGAGCAGAGAGCCATAGTGGGGGTAGGGGGAGAAAGTTCATAGGTGGACTCTCTGCTGGGAACAGGGAATTTATGATTTGCTTTCAGTATTTATGGAAATGATGGTTTTATTGAATTGCACAAAATTTTACGAGGCTGATGGCCTGTCAAAATGGCAGCACTAGCTGGAACCTAGAGGAACTGCTGTCTGTCTTCTTTTTTTTTTTTTTTTTTTTTGTCGTCTTTTTTTTCCTCGTTTGTGTAGATCTGGAAAGTTTATCATGGTAATACTTGAGGTTATTAAGCTTGAAATCTACTATGAGGCCTCGGGTATTTCAGTAGAGGTCTGTCCCCAGGAGTCAAGCTCTGAAATAGTTACAACGTGGACAGTCATGAAGCCGAAGGAGAAGGAAGGTAAAGACATCATAGTTTTCAAACAAAATTGCTCTGGGATTTCTCCTATCATTAGATTAAATAATTGATTAATTCAGTGTTAAAATGAAGAGCCTCTACAACAGGGATTGTAGCGTTTTCAGAAACAAGACTGATGACTGCTGGGAGCTCATCCCCAGCCTTATCTCAGGATAGTGCTCTTGTGCCCTGCAATGATGACACCTTCAGAAAAAGTGGTTTGGCTCCTTCTCACTCCTGTTCTTCCCTCAGTGCTTGGTTTGTGTTAGTTGTTCCTCCTCCTCTCTGTGCTGAGTCCATTTCATGTAATCTTTAAATGAAGAGATGAGTTATTAATCAAAGCTTTGCTGTTTCTCACACTTATAAAGTTGCTCTTGGTAGGAAATTGGAAGATTGCTGTAAAAGACTGTAAGGCTTGAGTTTCCCCAACCTTATTTCTGAAGAAGGAAGAAGAATAGATGGGTCAGTTTTGACTTTGTGTGGTTTCACATGGTGTGAAATTTACTGAAAGAAAAACATTCTGGTCATTTTCTGTTTTGCTTCACAAGGATTTTTTTTAGCATGTAAACATTTTCTTTACAAATTCTGGAAGGCCCATTGTTAGGCAACTGTTTGTACCAGTGCATTGATTTCCAAGCAAGATACGTTCCCCTATTACTTTAGGAATATGGTACGTGGTAATAGAAGACAAATATGTGTAATGGAGTTGTGTAACTGTTCCAGTTGGGCCAGATTCTTCTTCTTTTGAACCAAATTTAAAATCTTGAAAATTTACTAGTTTGTATACTTTATCCAAGCTGTCAAATCTTCTTTCTGAAGTTCAGTTCTTGGGGATTACTAAGTTGCTGGTTCTAAAGAAGGCTCTCCTTTTGCCCAGTTAATAAAATGATATTCTAATGTGGTGTTCACAGTATCATCTTTCCTCTCATGCATGATGAGGGATGACTAATAAATCAGTCCAATGAACTGAGATTGCAGTTCTGTTAGTGCTGAAAAACTGGTGTAAAATATTAATATATCTTTCAAAATTGCAAGAGCATTTCTTCAAAGGTCTATTGGTAGAACTTGGGAGTTTATAAAATAGGACCTGAATAGCAAAGACCGGAGTAGCAAAGGAAGAGGTGCCAAAGACTCCATGTAGTCTATTAGGGATGTTTCTGTTGCTATCGATTTTTAGGTGGAAAGCACTTGTATTCTGTAGTAATGTTGCCATTATAAAACCCTTAGATCAGGGTTTGTTGGCAGGCCACATCCAGATTGTTTTCAAAAGCATGGATATTCGTGCAGCTGTTAAAACATACCTCTGAAATACTTTGTGCAACAGAGTACGTGAAATATTTCAGTTCAAAGCTCTTTATCATGGAGAATGTTGTGAAAATAGAAGCAAATCTCTGCCCTTACATCGGGATTTACATATTCCACTGTGTACCGTGATGGAAGCAAGGTTTCTCCAGGCTTCATAGTATTTTATTGTGTTTTTAGATGTAGTCACAGGACCACACCAATGTCCAGAAGTTCTTGTGCCTTCGGTCCCCCCTTCCCTTGACTGCAGTTGGGAAAGGTATGAAAAATATTAATTAATGACCTAGCTCAGCTTATTCACGCTGTGTTTTAATGCCTCTGCCTTCCAGCGTGTGTATTTCATAGTGTGCTGGTGGTAGTGGCATGGGGTTGGTTTGTAGAGGACTGAGGTTAAGGTAGTCTGGGGAAGGTTTCCAAAAAGAGTGGTGGATTAAAGATGTCAGAAGCAATAATGCCTGAGAAACCACTTGTTACCAGTGAATTAATGACTTGTTTGCTAATTAGCAGCCTAAGGCAAAGTTGAGGTAACACTCCTAACAATCTGGTCATTAATTCAGTAGCAACTGATTTCAAGGGCAATGTTGCTGTTTTGGACATTAATTGTATTCCTGATTCTGGATTATATGCACTGTGCAAAATGTCTTTACTTACTGTTGAGTCAGTCTCCTGCTGGAGTGATGGAGGGGTGATAGAAGAGACTAAAGGCAAGAACCGGTGGGGCGAAGTTGAGGAGAGTTTGTTCTGTAGGTCAGAGCTTTCTGTATCTCCACCTTCTGAGGGAATAAGGACTGTGGCAGGATGGCTGTGGATGCCTTTCATCATGGTGATCCATCTGCACAGAGGAAGTTGGTGGTGTTTGATGTTGTTGGCTGATGAGAGATTGAGGTCCTTTCCTCCCTTATAAAGGGAGAGAAGAAACATCTCCACCATCAGACCAGGCTTTGATCACTTTATTATTTCATGGACTATCAAAATTGCACAAAATAAATAAGTTACTCTGATAAAACAGGTTTCTAGGCTGTGAGGTCCCATCAGCTTTTGGATTCTCAAGATCAGGTGGTAGTCAGCCTACTGTGAGAGTTCCTTGCAGGGGTTGGTTCTTCCAGGACTAACAAGGAAAAGGATAGGAAGGAAGTGTCTCCTGCCTGTCTGGGACATACCTATACCACGCCAACCACAATCATAACTAATTTGGCCCAAAAAAAGTGGTCTTTGGAAGACAGGAGCACTGAATGTAAAAAGCATTCAGACAGAACTTAGCGTTGTGCTGCCCATGAGTGCCACCAACAGCATGATGGAGCAGCCTCGGGTGGGCATGGGTATCATTAACTCACCCGAGACATTCCATGTGCTCTTCTCCAAACTTAAACTAAATTATTTTCTATAAGGAGTTGTTCAATTCTCTGAGGACTTCCTGAAATTATAGTATTTATTTAAAAACAAAAAAGAAAGAAAATCTCCCAAACTCCCCCCAGAAGCAGACTTCAAGGATTTGTGTGTTTTTTTGGGAAGCATCATTATTGATGTTCTTTGGGGGATGAGTAGCTGCTTAATGGGGAACTTGCTGAGTTGGTACTCAGCAAATTGCACAGCGTAGTAAAAGAGGACACTGTGGTTTTGAAGATTAGAGCATGTGGGCAGAAGTGAGGGGATTTTTTTAATAAGGTGAATGTTTGGCTTCAGATCCCACCTGAACTTTAATGCTCGCCATTTGATTCTCCTCTCCAAACAAACAAAAATGTTTCTGCATGTTTATCAGGATAAATCACTCTGTCAGTGCAGAATGTACTAATGGACTTGTATTTTTGTCCATCACTGATACCCCTTGGAGTAGTCTGGTGTAAAGTCTAGGGACATAGTTACCTTTTTAGAAAAGTAACTGCTGTTCAAATGAGTGGTCAGGGTTTTCTTCTAAAAAGAACATTTTGTTAGCAGTCTGGCATCATTACGAGATCATCTCACATAGGAAAAATTTACTGATCCTGTCTGTCCCTCATGTCTTGAAGATATATAAAATCAGCATATTGCATCTTCAGTTACTTTTTTTAGAATACTTTTTGGGGAGGTGTTTAATAGGACCAACAAAGAATATGGGCTCAGCGTTCTCCCAGCAGGCAGTTCCCCAGATAACCCCAAGAAATTCTAGCACTACCACAACCCATATCTTCTTAGGCAGCATTCTGTAAGCTGCATGCATTCCCTTCCTGACCTGAGATCTTAACCAGTTTTTCGGTGATGTTTTTTTTTATCTGAAGAAAGAAAATCCCTGTTCAGGTCACTTGTTGGGCTATGGGTTGTTTTGAGATTCAGTTATTGCTTGCTATATTGCTTTTCTGCCTTGTGGGAGCTGAGCCAGCTTCCTTTCTGATTCAGAGAACTCCTTCCAGCAACACGATTCTGACTCATTCCTGCTTGGCTTCCAGAGACCATTTTGCTGCTAACTTTAGACTCTTCATCTTTGCTAGTCAACTTTTAGTAGCTTGGCATCTTTGGAAAAAATGGTGCATGGCTTTGTGGGCAGGAGACCCAGTTCTGTTAACTTCTGTATCTCTTGGCACAGGAAGGAAGAGGCAGTAGTTTTCCTTTCATCTTTCAAACTGGCAGTTTCTCATAACTCGGTGTTCTACCATCATAATCAGTAAAGAATTTACATCCAAATGTACACTGGAATTACCACTTGTGGGGAAAAGTCTCTCATTATTCCAAACCACTTGCCATCTGCCATGCAGAATGCTAATAGAGATGATTAGTTACTACGTTTGCCGTTTCAGTAGGATAGGGATCATTTAATTTTAAATGATGTTGTACGGTATTTTGCATATTGCTACCTTCCTCCTCCCCCAAAGACCCACAGCCCACCATCAGAACCCCACTGCCTGCAGCTTATGGGGTGCTAAGTTAAACTTGGTTGAAACTGCACTTAGCAAAGCACAATGAAGTATAAATTGAAGTCTTTTAGGATGACCCATTGGTTCAATGGGAAATGACCACTTGTGTATAAGCATAAACCATGTAGAAGGACAGAAGAGTTTGTGATCCATTGGGGTAAGGTAGAGCTGGAACCAGCACTGGATGGGTGACACAATCCTTTGCATCAATTTAACCGCTGAAATGGATAGATTGTTACTAGAGGCTGTTACAGAGAACTGCTTCATTTTAGTTATTTTCCATGTTCATCTGTATGTTTTAGAGCTTGGGTTTGGGGTTTTTCATTTGATGAAGAAAATGTGGCTGGCTTGGGTTGTTTTCACTGATGCAGTACAGTGACACGACAAGTTGCTGACACTTGAGATTTGGACATTTGTGTTAAGTTTTGTTCTCAGTGATAGAATCTAATTACTTACACAGGAGAAGATTTCAGAACAGCTTCTGTGTATCTGTGATCAGAAGGCAAGGAGGTATCTGTCCTGGAAAGGAAAAGGGTGCACGGAGGGCACGAATTGCAGTGGGGAATTAGGTGGCAGCTTCAAACAAGCTGTCAAAACGGGAGAGGAGATTGGGAATTACTTGAGTGACAAATTTTGTAGGATCACAGAGTCACACAGAAACTCATAGTACTTTATAAATACACATTCATTAGGTACTTGGATGGACAAGGTAGGGAAAAAGAGAATCGAGTAACCTATTATTGACTGAAGGTGTCAAGGGGAGAACAGGAGAGGGGAAGTGCTGCAGCTGTGCAGTGGTGTGCTGCAGACAGTGCGACGGGGCGTACGGGAAGGGTTTAGAAAGATGGGAATGTAACTGCTTTGGCTGAGATTTGGAGGTAGTGCCCCTATTGTGAAAACTGTCATGCGGTTTCACCCTGTCTTTAGTCTGACTCCTCTCACCCTATGCAATATGTTACTTCTACAAGCCTTATTACTCCACCCAGATCAGTGGCAAAGCCTGATGAGCAGTGTTTTGAATACATGAGGCTGATCAGAAATATTTCCTTCCTGATCACAGTAGTTTATCCTCATGAGGCATGCAGTTTGTTTACACTGTGCTAGGTTATGCAGCTTAAATATTACTGAGTGTTTAGTAGACGTTTGGATAATCTATTAAGCGTCTTCCATCTCTTATTTCTCTTGCCAAACAGCTGCAACATGACTCTTCCCTCTTTCATTCAAGCCACGTTAACAAGCTGACGTGCAGGATCAGAGAATCCCATAGGTTCTAGTGCAGCCATAGTGTTTGATTTGTGATAGGAGAGCTTCCTGAAGGCTATGCTGAAAGTTGGCTTTCCTGGCTGTTTGTTCTGTGCTGATGAGTTTGTTATATGTAAATGAAATGCTTCAATTGTGTTTAATTTTCTGCTGTAAATGTCAAGGATGCAATAATGAAAGAGGATGGAACCTTTCTGTGTGCTGTATATTGCATCTGTCTGGAGTTGTTTCTCTGACGTGTTAAAGAGAAGCCATCAGAGCCAACTGCTACCCAAGGGAGAGTGCAGTTTTACAGGTCAGTTAACCATGTATCAGGTTTAGATATGTAGAGTACAGCATGGCAGCACACCACATTTATGTGACCAAAGCATCACTGAGCTTAGTCAGAAGTGCATGTAACATACCCTGAATACATAAACATACTGAGCAACTATATGGCACATCTCTGACTCCTTCCTGATGTGCAGAAACTGCTGCTGTAAGCCCTGGGTTTTGCTCGCAGTGCTGCCCGTCCACCTCATTGCAGACCTCTGAGGCTGTCTGCACTGTAGTGGATGTGGTGACTAATGTGGTTTGCTCAAGTTAGCTCAGACACTGGTGTCTTGGTCAAACGATGCAGCAGAAAGCAGCTAATTCAGTTGTTGGATTTTGCAGCCACAGGAAATTCCAAGTTGCTGCTTGCAGCTGTGTACTGGAGCTAGCTACTCTAGAGTTGGCTTATATGGGTGACCCTGCATGTCTTTGGAAACATACTGAGCAACTGAGGTGTCAAAATGTCTAGGTTTAGATACCGGCAGTCTCTATCTTGGTTTTTGTGTTGGTTTTTTTTTCCCTCAGCTTGAATGGTTTCCCCAAGTAAAAGGTAAAAAGAGGATCTTGCTCTTAACTCCATCTGGAATTGCTGTTCTACCCGGTAAAGCCAAGTGATGGTTTGGTACTCACGGTGGAGTTACTGATTTTGCACTAGTCTAAAGAGCTGCCAAGCCCTGAAGTATTGAAGTTGTATCTCCGCTTAGCTAGTCTGATTTTTCAGCTGGGTAGAAGGACTAGCAAATACATAAATGTCTTCCAGCCTTCCAATACTGAGTCCATAATTCATTTTCTAAAAAGAGAACCTGTCAGCAGCAACTAGCTGGTAGCCTTTGTGCTGTTTGAAACCTTCTGTCTATGGGGCCTGTATCCTGATGATACTGCCTTAATCGCCTCTTGCAGTAAGTTTGTTTGTGTCTCTTTGGAAGCTGTGTTGCTTCTTGATTAATTGACGGACATTTAGGCCAGCACTCTTCCTGCTGTCGCAGAGCTTATGGTAGAAATTCTTGAAGAACCTTGCTTTAACCTCCCAGGTGCATGGCACTTCTTCATGGTGTTTATATCCATGTAGAAATGAATTTGCCAAGATAAATGAATGCAGTTATTGGCTGGAGCAGCCGTTACCTGCCACTATTGAACAGTTAGGAGAGGGTTAAGAAGAAAACCTCTTCTGAGCCACTAGATTGGCCCTGACTAAGATGAATGTCTAATTCACTCCCAGCATCCTTACTGCTGCCAGTAATAAAAAGCTTGCTTCACATATTCACCCCACTGCAGACGTTTCTCTTAAATTAAATATCAAGAGGACATATAATAGCACGATTCCACGCCAAGCCAATATTATCAGATTGATGTCAGCAGTGATAATAGAAGAAGGATAAGTTGATGAGATTTCATTTATTAAATAAAGTAAAGGGAATACGCAGTGATAGAGAGGATTTGGTAACTCTTGGTGTGTCAAAATGCAGCAAGATAACGCTCGTTCTCCCTTACCTCAAGGGATAGCAGAGAGAAGGATGCCCTTTGTTTCATTTTAAGAAAACCTCTCCCTTCTTTTCCAGACAAAGACCCAATTTAGGTCTCTCCATGGGGAGGGGGAGAGGAAGATCTGAAATAATGGATTTCATATGTAGGTAGCCTTCCTTCCCATTGAACGGTGGTGAGGTGAAGGTTTCTTTCCCCACTATGATGAGGGAGGCACTGCTAATGAGTTTTATTTCTAGATTCATCCTTTCCTTTTCCCCATCTGTCATCTTTTCTCCTTTCCTCTTCCTTTAAACAGATGAGAGCGTGTGTTATTGGTTTCATCTTTCATATTCTGTATGTCCTGCATTTATTTCCAAGGTATTGTCAGAGCTCCTCTCCCATACTTCCCTGTCCGCAGGTATTGTCCTAGTCCTGCCCAGCCTTTATCTCTTGTCTTTTTCCTAGCTGCTGTGTAAATGAGCCTCTTACATTGGTTTTAGTAATAGCAGTAGCAATTGCAACCCGTTTTATTTTAGACAGAGGCTAATTGTTTACCTGATTTGGTGGTGGCATATTATGCTTAAAACTGCTACCAGTTTTAGAAGAAAGGTCAAAGCATACTAGTCTGCTTTTTATGTATTCAAACCTCATCCCTGCTCCACCATGTTCCTTCCCCCTCATTGTTTAAGAAATAATAATAAAACCCCTCAAACAATGAGGTGCTTACCAAGAACAGTGGCGTGTCTAGGAGACTGATTTTTCTAAAGGTCGGTGCTAACAGCCTTGAGCTGGGCTGAAGTTAAAGGGAGATAGCTGACGAAGGTCCACCTCCTTTGGAAGTCAATGTGCTGTTGCTCTCAACAGGGATGTGTGTAGTTAGATGCTGCTGGTCTCCATCAGGTTTTTTTCTGTTAAATTCCTTTTTCTTTCAGGTATGTACAACTAAAGCCAGACAACTCTAAGGTGCAACTGGTGTATAAGGCTGTAGTTCCGCCTTATGTGGAAGTGTTACAACCTGAAGTTAAGAGAATGTGAGCAGGAGTGATATCTCTTTGAGTCAGACAGGACAGGAGCAGCGATTGCTGTGCTGGGAGGAAAGCTCCTCAAGCAGTTGTTCACCAAAGCAGTTCAGATCCCCCTTTTTAGTCCAGATGGGTACCAGGACTAGTCTGCTGGACATGGGTGACTTGTGTACTCCTGGACTCTGCAGGATGTGATTTCCTTATGGTGAGCTCACATTTACTACTTGTCCCTGTGTTTCACAGATCATACTTCATGGTGGGCCACAGTGACAGTTATATCCCCAGCAGTACTAGCTTCCCCCTCCAAAATGAAAGGCCATTCTTAGGGTGATCAAACTGGTTCTGTTGAATTTCCAGTTCACTTGTGAATGCACTGATATATTGGTTTGCGTAATTTGTATTGATAATTACTGGAACCAACTTTGCATCATGTTGATTAGCTTCTCTACTTGTGTTTTCAGAAGTTGGTGCAATTGATGCACAACCAGAGTTTGAGATTTTATTTTTAAGAAATAAATGAGAATATTTTTCCTGTGATTCTCAGCACCTGGTACACAATAAATCCTCTCTCCTGTGGGAAGTGGCCTGCATGAACACTGATTTAGGTACTCACTGGGCAGTGCATGTCAGTCTGTGCTGGCTGATCCCATGTCTCAGGCTTCAGGCAGCAACGCTCACTCTGTGGCTTCTTGCTCACCACTGTGTGGCTTTTAAATAGCCCTCTGTGGGCTGAGCACCCAGGGGTCTCCTAAAGAAGAGGGCCATAGACTTTGCACTACTGCCTGAGCCCACAGATGGGTCCTAGCTTTATACCTATTCTAGGAAATGAAGACTGATGCTGTAGGAAAGACAGTGAAGGAACAGACCAAAAAAATGCAATTTGTATAGCTCTCCATGACGACAGTGGCAACCCTGACCATTCTTCTAAATATTTCCGAGATGTTTGTAACGTATAGTTTAGTTCAGATGAATACAGGCTGCTTTATGGCATGCTGTATCTTTTTGCTCTTCCAGCTCCCTGCATGAAAATTGCAGAATGCCCTTTAGTTTAACATGGCTGAGTTTCAAAAACCTAATTTTAAAAGCCTTAACTTTTTCAATGAAGTGAGGGATTTTGTGGTATTTCCTGACCTGGTATTGTTTGGTATCGTTTCCACAGTCTCACTGATTTGATTAGAGTGACATTAAAGTTAGTGACAAAGCAAAATGCCAACATTATGAGTTTCTGAAGCTCCCCCTGCGTTCTTCTCTATTCCAAAATTTGAAGCCTTTTTAGAATATGGATTTTTAGGGGCTTTAAACGTGATTTGCTATAGAACATAGAAATTAGAAATGCACACTAGCCTCTAGGGACCATGCATGGAACAAGTTTCTTTTAAAAGCTGTAAGATTAGTAAATAGGTGGAAAAAGAAGTCTCTGTAGTATCTTTGGTGGTTTCTGATCCAAACCTCAGTGTTTTAGAGCGTGGCTCTCATTCTGTTACTGATAAAGTCTTAGTCTGCCCATGTATGTTGGCAGTAAGACTGAGGACCGACGAAGTATCATTTGGAGTCTGTCTCAGCCAAACTGTTTTGAGGGAGCAACCAGGTTGCTGATATGGAAAGGACAGAATTTTTTTTTTCCTTCTTTTGGCCTTTCCACTTGCCTTCCTGAGCGCCTTACAAAAACAAGCATGATTTGGAAAGTCGTATCAGAGCTCTCCAAAAGCTTTTGGATGATCTTGGTTTAAAATGTCATGTTTCTTAGAAAACTGCTCCACCTGAGAGAATGAGACATGCCCAGGAGCAGGTCATGTTTTCTCTCTGCCTCACTGTGAAGCCCTGTTGCTGAATGAGTGCCTGTTGTTGTTACTGTGGAAATGAATAGATCATAGTACGGCATTAATGCCTGCCTGTGGCATCAAGTGCTTTGGAAGGAAGAGGTGCATTTGATCTCTCCAAGCATATTGGGGCAGAAAATGCAAGGAATTAAATGGATTTATGGTTCAGGAGGCGGCATCTGAGTATTGCTACACCTAAGCATATGTTCTGTTGTTCTTTGGAGAACATACCATAGCAGTTGTGCTGTGAATTCCTGCAATTTGTGCGTGCCTGTCTGTGCGGCTGATGACACTGTCCTTACTGTGTTTGTGGTGGTGTTGCTGGTGTTGTTTTACAACGACCTTCCCCTTTATTGGTGCTGTTGTTGATGATGTGCCATATGTACACATGCACATTAGAGTATAAGAACATAACCTCTAATTGTTCTTGGGTAGCTGTTAATGCCATTTACAGGGTGTGAGTACTAATTGCTTAGAAATACAAAGAAACAGATATCTGGTCTTGCTATTATTCTTTTTTTTTCACTAGGAGAATTGCAGTAGTTCCAACCACGTTGGATTTTTTTTGAAGTGTTTAAATAGATAAGAATTCAATAGATCGAGGAAGCTTATTCAACAAATCTGTTCAGTTCCTTGTCAGACTGTTACAGATCTAGCACAGGCCCAGCCAGGATTCCTGAGTTCTGACAAAGATTTCCAATGTGAGTTGGGGAAATCATTGAACCTCTTGGAATTGATTTTCTTTTTTTTTTTTTTTCTTCTGACTGCAGAAGAGAGATGGAGAGAGATTTTATCTAAGGGTAAACCAGCCTTCCACACCAGCCTAGAAAGAACATGTTCCTTCTTTCTGCTGAATACCCTGGATTTTCCAGCTGAAGGACACTGTTGGTCATTTGACCACTTTGGTGATTGCTGCTCCCACCAGTTTCTCTATTAGGACTAGATGACTCTAGCACAAGATTAGTGTGTGTCTCACTGGTAAGGTGGTAGTGAGTGAAAACTCCTCTTCACACATCTTTCTGTGCTTGTTTTCCCTGCAGGAGGAGGAACACTGATCCTGTCTGTGCAAGCCTGCAGTCTGAAATTCTGAAGTGCTACCAAGAAAACAAACATGAAGTGCTCAAATGCTCGGAGCTGGCAAAGGAGTATCAGCGCTGCGTTAGTGCAGCTCAGAAGGTAACAAAAGCTTCCCTGTTGTACTTGCTGGCTTTGCTATCTTGTTTTAAGTGGTGTTTTCTTCTGGGACGTGTTTCTGAGTTCTCTGGTATATTAGTCAAATTGCAGTGTTCATAGGAGACAGTTTTAGTTTGGGATTCATTTTTCCCCCATTCATTCCACATTTCCCATTCACACTGTGGTATGTCCCAGCTTCAGTGACCATCAGTGGGTCCTGTTATACTAGACGTTTTGCCTTCTTGGATGCTGTATTTTGCAAATGGTAGGCAAATCCATTTTGCTGATGTCGACAACATTTTGAACAGGCTCCCAGGCTGTTATGGGACTTCACAGTTGGAGGTCTTGCTTCCTTTCGTTGTTGCATGAGGAAAGCTGCTTTACTGGACAAAGCTCTGCTGCCTGTTAACAAAATTGCATTATCTTGTGCTGGGGGTCAGCAAGCCTTATGGTTCTTGCTTCTGAGCTGCAGAGCCCTGGTGGATACTGTTGATGCCTTAGGACAGTGGCTGCTCAGTACCTTAGGACAACTTCTGGTTATTGAAACAAGTGAAGGAAAAATAAAGTATTTGGACTTTACAACTAGGAGATGGTCTTGGGAAAAGCGAGTGCTAAGACATATCCTACTGCTTGGGATGACTGCAGTGCAAAGGCTGCTGTTCCCCATGTGCAAATTCAGTGGGTTAGATGTCCCTCAAGGGCAGGCTTTTCCTTTTCTTAGGGGATAGAAGATTCTTAAAGAAGTGCTGACACTATAGTAAGGTGCATTTGGGGAAAAGGTTGGAGTTTTCTGGGAATAGAAAACTGAGACTTCTCTCAGGGGATTACTAATGCAAAGGGTGGGGGAGAGGTGGCGATTTCATAGAAGCAGCCTTTCTCTATTGCATTAGCATTGTGAGGGGAAGCTGTATGCCTGATTTAAGTATAACATGAAACAAGCTGCCAGCCGGCTCCCAGAAGAAGCCCGACAGAAGGAGATGGGAAAATTGTCAGGATATATTAGACCAAATGTTGTTGCTAGTCCTAGTGGAATTTTTTTCCTTCCTGTTTACAAAGAAGGTCTTTGTATGTCTGCAAATCAGCAAGGTTAAAGCTGCCAGGGAAAGGGCTTTTCTCTGATATCTTTAAAGTCCCCAGCTCCCAAAACGTGTGGTTTCTTTTTTTCTCAGCTTTAAAGTAAAGCGGTGCCTGTGCTGCTGCTGCACAATCCGTGCCCTCTGTTGCTGCGCGCAGAACACTGGCGCATCTATTGCCAGCCACTGTTACCTGATGCTTCCTCCTTGCCTCCTGTAAATCAGGCTTGTAGCCTTTTCAGTGGAGTATATCTTTAGTAAATGCATTTACCAATACATCTTTATTGCATGCCGTGCGGGCGGAATGTGATTACCAAAGAAGACAGATTGCATTAAACTTCAGCATATTTGCAAGCTGCGGCTCCAGCCCGCCTGAAAAAGGGCCTGGGAGGGTGCCAGCCCTCAGCCCCAGCCCAACGTCATTAAAGAGTAAATTGAAAGCTAAAGGACTGGTAACAGCAGAGGGCAGTGAAAGATCCTATTAACTTGGATATTTTTTGGATACATGTGGTGGTGGGTTTTGGTAGGTTTTCTCCATAAACCAAAAACTTAGGGGTCCTTTTAGTTCCCAGAGTGCTCAGCGGACTTCAGAAATTTTTTCCCCACTATTACAGAATCTTCTCGGAAGGAGTGGTGCATAGGACATTAATTTGCTGTGGTGATGACAATGTGGCAGAAAATCTCCTTGCTATGTTTTAAGAAGGGGTGAGAGAGACAAATGGATAGGTCACTAAACCTTGCAGCTATATACAGGCGCTAGAGGGTTCTGCAAGTACAAATCCAAAAAACTTGTGTAAGGCAGAACATCCTCTGTAGTTCCCTTTGTCCCAGGGCAGCTCAAGCCCTGACAATTTGCCTCACTGTTCTTACTGAGTCCTCTGACTCCTGAAATACATGTAGTGATCACAAGCTGTTGTGTTTTTTCATGAAGGATTAAAGCTCCCTCTCCCTTCCCCTTTTAAGCTGTTATGTTTCTTTACATTTAAATTAGCATCTTTTACCAAATGGCTTTGTCTCACGCATTCCTCGTTCAGGAAATTCAGGTTGGAGGAATGTGGAAAAGAGAGGCCAGAATGTCTTGATTTCTTGGGGCTTTTTTCCTTTTTGTAATTTTTATTTTAAACACAATTTGTTTTCCAGTACAGAAGATTGTAATCAAAGCTGGGTGTGTGATTTCAGCTCACTTGCACACTGGTGATTTGTTCTTCTGCTTTTTACAAAGATTTTATAAGGCTTGGTGAATATTCTTTAATGAAGCATCTGGTTCTCTACAAGTTCCTTTTGATGGCTGGTAAAAATGTCTCCAGGGCATGGTATACATTAGACTCAGAGAAAGAAAGCTCTAGATTTCTAGAGTGAAAATTACAGCTTACAGTGGATGGGAAAAATTCTTCTCATCTTCCCACTTACTGTGTTGGTTTGAGACTTCCTTTGGGCACCCATTTCCCTTTGCCTATTGCTGTGCGTATCTCATCTCTGAGCCAGGAGCCAAGATGCACCCTTAGTTACTTCTGCCCCATGGACAAATAGATCAGGTAATCATTTAATTAGTTTGGAAATTTATTTTATACTCATTTCCTGTACAAGCCCTCTGACTGGAACAGGTTACTTTATTGTAGTGCATGGTAGGGATATAACTGACGTTACGTGTTTTATGCATTTTCTGGCCATTGGTGGTTCTTTTGTAGTCAAGGGAGAGAGAAGTAGGCACCACTAGAGCATGACACATCTGATCCTCAAACAGTCATCTGGAACAGGTCGGCTGAATCGCCATCCACAAGTGAAGATTTCTTTCTGCTGCTTGGGAGGAACATCCAGACCATGAACTCCAAAGTTAATACCTGTAGTAGGATGTTCACAGAGTTATGGGAGCAGGATCCTGTTCTGATTGTCTACCATGGTAGGTAGCATGCTGTCAGCTTGCCCTGCCTAACCTGCTTGCTAACTTTACCCCTTATAGCATCCTGGATGCTAAGTTTTGGTAGCATCAGCATAGACTCAGCGCAGTGGCATCGGCCAGCTTAGGCTCTGGGTTGTTTGCCGTGTCCTGTGCTTTGCTTATGTGGAAGCTCTCTGACTTCGGAGTATGTTACTGTAGCGTCTCCTGTTTAATTTAGGAGTGTTTTATCTTTTCTGGTGGTCTGTTTTCACGGCTCTACAGAACTTCAGCTACAGCATAAAAATCGCTGGCTTTCAATCTAATAAAAGCTGGGATAATGGGACAGCTGTGGGAGGGGCAGCTCCCATTGTGTCTTTTAAAATTGCCTGTAGTTTATTGACCGCAAGTTTCACCAAGAACTACTGCTGCCGTTAGATAATGAGAATTGAAAATTGCTGCTGCTGTTTCCCCAAGGTTTTATCTCGTGCCAGTGAGAAGAGGGTGTGGAAGGAAGAGGAGAGTGGGCAGTGGAAATCTGCGTAATTTCTTACTTTGAGTCCAGATGGAAGGGAAAAACAAATGATTTTTTTTTTTCTTGTCCTATTAGTGAATTGCTTCTCCCCCTGCAAATAAACTCACATGCAAGCTTTGCAGAATATTTGTGACCTCTTCTGCTTCCCTTATATCCTGTTCACAACAGTAGGCAAATTTGAATTTCCATCGAATTTTAGTTGGTTAATTTTGTTACATAATTGGTGGTTTTACCAGGGAATCTCTGACCAGCTGCCTCTTGAAAAGTGCAGCCTCTGGTGACCATATATGAACATGATTTGAGATTTCAAACAGATCCTGCTTCTTGTGACTGCGTGCAGAAAAATGTCGTTAGTGAATAGCATGTATCCCTTTCTTTCCAAGTGTTTTCCTCCTGTCTCTTGGTGTCTGTCTTTCACAGAAGGACCAAGGTGAAATTTTTTGCTCTAGCTCCTGGCCAGATGAGGCTATAAAGAGCTGCATACTCAGACGCATGTATTCCCTCGTCAGTAGGAGCTGTATACATTGCGCTAGGAGCCATTCACAATTCTGTGCTCTTTCTCCCTGTTTTGTGTCCAGCTTCTCACCAGTCTGCTATTCATAACAGACAAAGGTAAACCTGCTTCTCTCAAAGCTTTAGGGTTTTTCTCTATGAGGAAATTACAATGCAGCAAACTGGTGAGTGAGTTGATGGTACAGCAAGTTCTCTGTGAACGTTCTGGGTTTGTAGTGGAAGTGCAGGGAAAATTCCCACTCGTTTACTGTGAGTCACTCTGCTATGCAAACAAGCCCTTGCAAAACACTGATTGACTGGATTCAGTAGACTTTTAACATAACTTTGAGTCGACTGCATTCTCCTTTGCCCTTGACTGTAATGAAAAGGAATGTGGTCAGTTTACTGCACCTGCTTTTCCAAGGGATCCCAGTGAAAGCCCAGTTCCCGTCTGGCACACACAGCAAAGCACTGCAACTCTGCTGGAAGTTTGTCTCTAATCCACCAATGACCTAGATGGATGGCAAGAAGGTAGTTGTGCAGTGTCCCATCCTGATGGAGCAGTTCTGCTCAAGCATTTTGGATCCTGCTGAAGCGTGGCCTGCTGGGAGCTGTCATCTCCACAACCTGAGCCTGTATCTGCTTCAGAGAAACAGCTTTGGGATGTGTTGGGATGCCACAGGCTGCGCTGCAGGTATCCGATCATTCTGGATCATTAGGCTCTTGTTGAAGAGTTGTTTCCATTCTGATGGACTGCAAAGTGCTTCACAGATTGTATTACTGGGGCAGAGAGTAGCAGCCAGTATTTGTGGGGGGAAAGAAGTTTTGGAAAGCTGTAGCATGATCCATATCTGTACTTGAGAAATGCCATGATTTCTGCTCCCCCAGGATTCTGCAGAGGTAGATCTTAGGTGTTGAAGTTGCATCGAGGAGATAGAAATATATCACATGGTATAGTGCTTAAAATGCAATATATCTAACTTGGAAGGCTTTAGGGTTATTTGATCTTTATGCAATTCAGCTTTGTAGTTTCAGATAAATCTGTGCATTTCATATCTGGAGGGTGATGTGTCCGGTCATCCTCAGCCAGGTATATCTGCTCTGCCTTTCATTGACCGGTCCTTGTTCAAAGCAAGCATACCTGTAAGGTGTTTTTCTTGCCTTCTCTGTAAAGTTAATTCTCTTTTTTTTTAATCTTTCCCTCTTCCAGCCTCTTATTTGTACAAATGCTGTGGTGATAACACTATTGGAGGAGTTTGTGACTCAATAAATGGCCCCCACCAGGGAGTCGGTGGAGAGGCCACAAGCTGCAGGCAGCTGCTCTTTGTTTAGTTGTAAACACAGAGGAGAGCAGCAGTGGATTAACTGTACCCAAGCATACCCTGACCTGTTATTTTCAAAGGTGAAAAAGATCCATATTTTGCTTCTGATTATAAAGGTTGGAAACAGTTACTGGTTTGATTTTAAAGGCAACAGTTCTTGGTTCTGGTGAGTCTTGGGTCTATACACACCACTTGGTATCCTCAGAAGTTCATCGGTGGATAAACTAAAAATATAGAGCTGCCTTAAAGGATGTAGACTGCCATCTTATTATATGAGGCATGTCCCAGAGTAAAATGCTGGGCTACTTAAAATGGAAATGGCTGCTGCCTACACCTGGTACTTACAAAACTGGAGGCATAAGTTCTTTATCTGCTTTGTGTCTCAGCACTTCGAAGCCCTGACATTCCCCACAGCCTAGTGTATTGTCAGCACTTATTAACTTACTATCTGCTGTTTGCAGCATAAAGCCCCAAAATGGCACCTCCTGGAGTTTGAGATTTTTGAAGAGAACAAAAGCATAAATAAGCTTAAAACTTTTCTGCTCACTTGGCTGTGCTTCGAGGCTCCTCTTCCAGAGATACTTAGCCCATACTCTGCACCAATTTTTCCTCTCAAGTTCTTGTATCTGTTGCCTGGTCTGGAAGAAGAACTTCTGACCCCATTTCGTTTCTCAAAAATAATCTGTTGCCAAACAGTTCAATGCAGACTCTGTGTGCATTTATTTTTCGTTTTCTGGATGTTTTTTGACATTGTTACAGTGAGGCAGAATTGCCTTTGGGCATAATTTCTCACTTGATGGTTCTGATCTTGGATATACTTACAGGTAAAGTTAATCTAAATATGCATGTTTCACAGATGGACAGATGGTTTTGAAGGCAACTTTGTTAAAAGAAGGAAAGAAGTCAGAATACCATGACAATTTCTGAAGTTAAACTATTTAGTATTTTGTTCTTTCAAAAATGTGGTCTGTGCTACAGTTCTTTTTGTTGTAACCTTAGTTTGCCTGAACCTGTTTAAAAGCAGTCTAAATTTTTGTCTATAATAAAAATACTATAAGAGCTAGCCAGTCCGGAATGAGCTGACTTGATGCTGTGATGTGGCTTTTGAGTGAATCTGAAAAAGCTTCTTTGAAGCCGAGTATCAAAATTTCAAGCAAAATAGCCAAGCACTGTCAGGGAGGAATGTGTTTCTCTGATGTATTGTGGTTTGCTTCCCCCTTCATCCCCCACTTTCCAAAAATTATTTCTCTTTTGGCGTAAATTAATGAGACCTAAATGGATCTACTGTATTGAACAGATTAGTTCTGTGCTCTCTATATGGTGTGTTAGGCAGCATTTTCCTGAGAGCTGTAGCCTGTATTCAATCGGGCTTATCTCGTATGGGAAATAGTTGCTTGAGGGTGAGAGAGTGTTGCGATACATCATGCGTTTTTAATGCCAGATTTTTTCACAAAAGATTTGTAGCACTGTGTTGGCAAGTTGGAAGTGGAAATTCTTACTCAGATTAATCCAGGAAGACTGATGACCAAGCAGTCTTGGACAGAAAGAAGTTGATTTCCAATTTTTAAACTATGTGTTTTGCTGTTGAAGTTAGATTGAAACAGATCCACAAAAATTGCTGTCGATAGCAAATGCTGGTTGGAAGCACAAGGTCAGTGGTCAAATGCCGCCAGACTCCCAAGAAGTTCTAGAATAGCTGTGAATTCCATAACTTCTGTGCTAATGTTAGATCCATTCTCTGACAACTTGGCTATAACTTGGGAAATTATATCAGTGATGCCAAAGTCTTCATGACAAACTGGGGAAGCCCAAGATTTGTTATCTTCCTTGTTGGTCACAGTCTGCACAGGATGATTTCCTTCTACATGCAGTCTGCAGTTTCCACACACCATCCATCAGCTGTTTCTGTTAGCAGGCCTTGGGTCTGAATACCTGAAGGACTAATAGGGTTTAAAACCTTCACCAATCAGCCCAATGTGTCTGTGTAGATAGCATGTACAGGGGTTATTCAGGTGGCACTGGTCCCAGTCCAGTGGAAGAGTTGCTACCAAGCAAGCAAGACTGCTCTAACTGGCCCTTCTTTGCAGTGCCAAAGATAACTTGGGAAGTTGATGAATGTTGGACAAGCCCTCTTATTAGTAAGAAGCCAATCCCTTTCTCTTCAGAGCCAGGGCATGTTGGAGGAGACTTGCAGAAGTTGCCCCGATGCTGCTTGCTGGTGCTTCCTCTCTCCACAGAGCCTCTCTGTCCAAGACTGTGGAGCATTCATCTGTCACAAAATCTAAACTTTGTGGGAAGATTTCCTTCTGCATCGTGCCTGCATTAATTGTTTGTGGTTTTCACTCCCATGTAGTACTGTCTGTCTGCCCAACAGACCTCCATGTCTGGAGGTATTTCCTAGTTATGCTTGCGATGCTTCCAAAGCAATTTGAAGCATCGGTCCTAGCTAGATCTTCTCAAGCTGGTTTAAGTAACCTTTCTGGACACTAGTGCTTCCTGTGTGGAACACGACATGTTGAAGACAGTGTGTTACAGTGATCTGAAGATAGCACTGGAGTTACCTCTGCTGCTGATACTTTGATCTGTTGACAAGATCTGTTGGTTATAAAGTCTTGTTTGGTTAGAGGCTTTTGTTGGCACCCTTTAAGAGCTGGTGAAAGGCTCTTAAAGAAAGGCTCTTCTGCATTCACAGAAGCTGTCCAGAAAGCCAACACTTGTTATAATTAGTGTGTTACCTTTGTAATGTGAGGGAAGCAGGTAGTGAAGCCTTGAGTTAGGATGGTGCTGCAAAGTCTCGTGTATCTTCTTGTTTCTGAAGTTGGAGAAGCGCGCTGCTCTGCTGTGTTAAGCCTGAGCATGAGTCCAGAAATGCAGACAAAATTATTTTCACGATGTGTTCGCTCTTTGTCCCTGCTGAACGCCTGTTTGTCCTGTATAAATGGATTTCAGGATCAGCCAACCTCCAGCTCTGAATTAGTCTAATAAGGTATGGTAGGTAGGGTTTAAAGGTCATTTTGCAAGCAGCTCGGTCCCTGCATGTATTAAGGGGAATGATTTTTAAAATAATGCTATTGGAAAGCTGTTGATTTAATGTTTCAAATATCTGCACGCTGTAAAATCTCAGCTCTTCTGCCTCTGTCCTTCAAGCTCTTTGCTTGCCCTCTGCCTGCTTATCTTTCTGCCATTTCCGATTACCTCTCCCCATCTGCCTCTGCATTCTCTCCCACTCAGTTTATCAGTCCACGTTTGCTGCCCACAAGGTCTGGGTTTATTTTTCTGAGCAGATCATCTGTTGAGTTACTTCACTGATCTGTGTAATGGAAAGCTAAGGGTTACTGGGTTCTGTCTTTTAGTGAAGCATTATTACGCTGTTCTTTTATTGGGGAACTGGGAGCTCTGAACAATCACCGCTACATCTGCAGCGTTATTGTGTCTTTGCAGGTACCTAGTTCTCTTCTTATAATGAATTTAACATAGGTGAAAGATCATGAGATTTTTTATTTTTTTTTAACTTCTGAACAGGTTTAAGTGTGTTTGGTGATCGTTCCACTTCATCTGTGGAGTGTGTACTTCACTCCTGACCAAAGTGTTTCATATGGAAATGGAGAATGTTTTTCTTCATTTACTTCTTCCCTGGATTCCTCTTTGAGCTTACCAGTGAGGGTGATTCCAAGTGTTCTAGTGATTTATATGGTAAGGACACTGTCTTAAAAACTGAAGGGAGCACCCACTTACTCAGGTGACGTAAGCTTTTGACAGTGGCAGTGTCCTTCTGCCAGTTCCGGGATGGTGCTTTTCCATTACACTTAACTTGCATCTGGACGGACTCCTGGATCCTCAAATCTCCTTTCTGCTTTCCATTCACAATATCCTCAAGAAATCAGATGACTTCTGAATCACTGAACAAAAAGCAAGCTTAAAAATTTGTGAGATGATAGCAGTTGCAACACTTCCCCCCTTTCATTTAGACCAGGCTGCTATAAAGCTTTTATATTTGTCTTATTTTCTGAATGATGTTTCCTACTTGTGACTTGCACTTGCTCTTAGTTTATTCTCTTTTTTAGTACTGTGCAGTGCCCCAGCCCAGCTACTTAAGCAATTAAGTTGCTGTCTGGGACACACCTTTCTTCTTTAGATGCTATATTAACAGCACTTTCTTTCTATTCTTGACGTTTTTCTATGTAGTGATCTCTTGACTAGCATGGAAATAGGAGAGTGATACTGGGCTGAACTGATGTGTGGGGTCTGCATGGATGGCTCTTAAGGGATGAGACAAGCAGTGCCCAGCTCCCTAATGAGTCCCTACACTGCTGCTATTTAAAAGCTGCTCTTCCACAAAAGTGTCTTTGCTGACAGGACTGTAAGCCTTTGGATCAGGGATTGAAACCATAGCTGGCAAAGTGATTATCTGCATGCTTCAGAATCAGAGAGGTTCAGAAGAAAAGTATAAGTAAACACATCTTTGTGATATAAACTTCAGGAAGAACTGTGCAATTTAGAGGAGTATATTGGTACAAGATTAAAAAAATTAGAAAGTTTCTAAATGTCAAAGAATTGAGGTTTTTATCTTCTGAGCGAGGCAGCAAGGCAAGTAATGTACTCCGTTTCTATTATGTGCTTGATAACTTTATGAAAGAAGTTCTTTGACAGAATAGGAGGATTTCTGGTTATAGATATGATAGGGAAACTTGTTGATCTCTCCAAAGGAATTGGAAAGGAGACTGAATTACTGCTTGTTTGTCCCATCTCAATACCATCTAAATTCCATGTCTGAGCACTGCTCGTTCCTTTTCATGGGTGAAAGAAGGGAGAAAATGTATGCTTTTTTTGAGACACTGTCTGCAGCTACACACAGCAGGTCAGTACATTATATGAGTACTTCTAATGATGCTCCAGGCTCTCTGACACGACTACTGTGTCTTCTCTTGGATTCAGATGTACGCCAATTGCTGAGTTTGAGCACAAGAGATTCCCTCAGGCCATATCAGCAGGAACAGTTGAAAGCTTTTGTCTTCAGTAGTGCTGAAGGTGGCCTACTTAGGATTATTGTCATTTAACAAGTTCCATAATGTTTCTGGGCCTTAGGATGTTGGTAGCACTGCTTAATGTCCTCTGACATATCAAAGTTGTATTTTGTCTTTTAGTACCAAGCCTAAGTGTGTTCAGGAGTATCATGAGGCTCAGGACATCTTCTCAAGTCTTGTAGAAGTAGACAGCCATTGAAAAATGTATTGGACACTGTGGTCCATGTAGGATTCTTCCTGGCTGTGTGTGTACCTTGAGCTGACATGATGAAGGCACCATGACAGGGCTGGAGTGCACTAGAGAAATTTTTGTGGAGAGCTTGTACTGCACCAGTGACCATCTTACCGTCCTGCAAAAGCCAACTTTAAAGCATCTGTACACATTCCAGATTGACCTCTCTGGAGCAGAAGCAGGTTCACTACTGAGGATAGACAGGATGTAATGTTCTAATGGTTTCTCCTTTTTCCAGCCTTTAGCAAACATCTTGAAGCACGTAGGGTGCCACTTTGTTCAAGAGCAACAAGTGTTTTGGAAGCTGTTAAATGCGAAAGTCACGCTTGGTTCTAGTTTGTGATGATGGGGGGGAGTTATGTGCACACAAAGCCTATGGCGTGAACTTGGAACAACGGAGTGCTCTCAAGTTTTGTTTATGCAGTATCAAAGGTATGCTGACTGGGAGAGAAGCAGGAGGGATCCCTGATTGTGAGACGGTTCCTAGTGCCTTCTTGTTTTGCTGAGCCTTGACGTTTGCTGCAATAGAGCCCCATAAAATGCAGGAAAGTCTCTGCAATCATGTAGGTGTTATTAGCAGGTTTCTTGCACTGATGGATTAGAGCCAGGCTGTGTTCAGTAAATGTGGATAAATAATAAAAGGTGAGATTGTGTGCAGTGATCCCAGGTCTCCTTTCTCCAGCTGCCAGCTCCTGTCTGTTTGCTGGCAACCTTTGCACAGGCAAATGGCTTTGCTTGAGAGAACAGGCTATGCTCTATTTTCTGACATAGCCAAAGGTGGCTGACACAAAGCCAAAGGAGAGCTTCTCTCTCAGGGACTGAAATGTCAACAAAGATGTTGTAGTGCCTTGCAGGGCCCTGGCTTGCTTTTATATAAAAACTGAACAGATGTTGGAAGGTCAGGAGCTTCACCGTATACAGAACAGCCCCTGGAGAGCAGGGCAGAGCCTGCTCAGGTGTCACGAGTAACACTGTTCTGGGTTTAATGTGCCAGCACTTCCCCTGAAAGTGCAGCTCCCCCCAGCCCTGTCTGGAGTTTTAACTGGATTAAGGAAACGAGACTCACAACCATCTCATGCGTCTGTGAGCCTGGTTTCTGTCCCACTCTCTGCTGGCTCTGAACCTTCTGGTGAGTTGCAGTGATGTTCTTCAGAAGGCACAAAGGCTCTGAAGTAATAAGTTCCTGTATATCTGTGAAAACAAGCAATTAGGTGGAGGGAAGGGACCCCAGGAGTGCCTGGGCGGGGGGGAATGGTATTGACTCACCCTTTATTGGACACCAGTTTGATCACAGAGTAACTTAACTTTGAGACACAAATCTGGAGGAATTCAAGTGGCTTCAGTTCTGCTGCTCGTGAAATGGCCTGTTTCCACCTGAAGGCTCTGGCTTACCTGAACGTTCAAGAGGCAGCCAGTATAAACAACTTCACTGGAGAGACTCAACAAGGGTGGCACTGCAGCAACTGAGAAAAGAGAGCAGCCTTGGCTTCAGAGATTGTCCTTTGGAAGATACCTGCTCCAAGTATCAATTTCCTTCTTTGCTTTTGAGAAATGGAAGCAAATGCCTTGTTGCAAGAGAGGGCTTCGGAAAGGGCCCAGCTTTCAGAATTTAATGGCTTGATCAATTAACGTTCTCTCATTTTAGGCTGAAAGAAAAGATATGAGCAACCTTGAGAAATTTTAGCTCTGGGGACCAGAGCAACTGCTGATGCTTGCTGGCCTCAGCACCTTCTCCTGCAGCTCAGCAGGCAGTTGTCAGTTCCCTGGTAGCTTGTTTTTGCTGCTGTGTGTTGAGGTAGGACAGCAGTTGAGATGAAGGAACCGGAAAGTTTGCAGTGTTGTGCTCCTGTGTCCAAGGACTAGTGTGACAAGCAACTGTGTTTGAGTGGAATAGCCTAAGATTTGTCAACTCACAGGTGGTTACTTGCTGTGGTCGCTGGCTGTGACATGGATGATGAGTACATCTAGCAATCCTTGTTCAGAGCTTGGTCACCAGGTCAGTGACTTTTGACCACTCACTGGTCATCCTTGTCCATCTATCATTAAGCCCACTTTGGCATGATGGACAGGAGCGTATTCCAAACCTTAATGAGAGCGTGGTGTAGAAGTTGTGGAGTGTGGCTTGTTGAGGAACTGGTTGTGTCAGCAGCTCTGCATGTGAGCTTTGGACAGTGTAGCACGGGATCATACTTACAAAGTTTTCACAGGCCCTGCAAGTACAGTGATAGGCTTTGAAGTGTGGTTTTCTCTGCACTCTGCTTTCCCACAAAATATTCTGGCATAATCCATCAAGGAGTGTGAAATACATTCAAAATCCCACTGCTGCCTTTTTCTCACAGTCAGCAGGGTCGTGTTTTCTTCTCCGGTATGGAGTTGTTTGCTGTTGAGAATAAGCAGCCTCTTTTCTTGTGATTCCTTACTTCTCCTTGGGACATGATACCATCAAGAAAACCAGCTGTTCCAATCCGAGAGTCTGCCTCTGCCTTTGTGCTCTCTTGTCGACTGTGTTGAATCAATGAAGTGTTGCAAAACTATAGAGAAAAGGGGGTTGTGAAGAAATGAAGAGTGAGATCACACAGCAGGAATATATAGAAGAGGGTTCCTATCCTGTCACATTGTTCACAGTGGCTGTGTCTGGAACCAGATCTGCTGTAACAGAAATCCCCTCATGGAAACTTGAATCTCAGATCCAAGTCCTTGCTTCACTGAGATGTGGGATCTGAGCATTCCCACATGGAGAAGAGAGTTAGCTAATCTGAACATCTGAGGAGACCTGACAGCAAGTCCTGGCTGCTCCTGCTGGGAAGGTGGTGGCTTTGATAGATGGAAAAAAATATTTCAAGGAGTGAGGTAAGGGAGATAATCCCTGGGTGCCAGCTGTAGCAGAAGGATAAGGTTTAAAATATTCTTCTTTTAAATCCTGCAAATTGCAATTCTGACTTTCTTAATATCTTGAGCCACTGTCTCAAACCTTTGTCAATACGGACTTTTTGCTCTTGATGCTCAGATTCAATGGCATCTGAGTTCAGCCAAGAAAACTGCCAGGTTGTGCTTCGACTTTGGTTCCAGCTGTTCAGTGCAAAAAGCTTTCATTGCTGCTATGAAAAGCTTTTCTTAAGAGACAGCATAAAGCAGTAGGAGCATTGTGGTGCTTGAAGGCTGAAGCAAGCATCTTCCCTTGAGAAGAGTCTTCCAAAGCACAACAGTCTTGTACACTGTCATGTGGATAAAAGGTTCTAAGGATTGCCCGTTAATCTGTAGCTGCCTGCAATTAGTCTTCCCAGCAGGTTTGGATCTGACTGATGTTTGGACCCACCAGCCAGGTATGTAAGGGAATTCTTTCAGTGGCTCTGAACTGCTCCACAAGCCTCTAGGCTGTAACTGGGTCCTGCCTGCTCTTCCTTGAGATCCTTGGTTTGTGCTCCATCTTTGTTCTCAAGTCTCTCTCTCTGTTGGTACTTTCCTTGGCTTCATCAGTTCTGATTTGTGCTTCACCATGTTACCTGGTCCATCCTGACAGCAGGATGGCAAGCTCACACCATACTGCGTGTTTCACCTCAGGCAAGCTTGTGTTCTTCCTAATAATTGCCTCAGAATCAACAGTTGGAAGCACTTCTTGATCTTGGCACAGATTTCTCAAGTGCCACTGAAGTTTTGACAAGCTTCTGGAATTGCATGTTACAGAGCTGTAAGAACCTGTCTTCTTGATTTCTGACTTGGCATTTCTTACTTGCAAGTTGCAAGGTATGCGCTTGACTCTTTTCCCACCTCTCCCCAATATCCTAAGGTTTTCAAAGCTTTCCCTGAGGTTAACTATCTGGAATCCTTCTCTTAAGCTTAAAACCACTAGAAATTTACCAACCCTATGGGGTAGGATCTAGAAAGGTGAAGACTGAGGAATCCCTATTTTGACCAACAGGCACCAGAACGAAGTGCTGTATAGCACTGCCAAGTCATTTTCTCCATTGTACTTTTAGTTTGTTTTATTTTTTGTGTTGTGCCAAATTCAAGATGGGTCCAAATGCCAGCATGGCACTGGGGTGGATCCTCCTTACGTCAGGACAGTGCAGAGCAAATGTTTGAGCTGTAGGCCAGGGTGAATTGCTCTAGGGCTCTTCTGTGATGCTCTGTGATTGAAATTCAAGCTGTGGGTATTTCATATATGTTCTAAACTATGTGTAGCTCAGTGTTACCACTGTGAGTGATACCTTCCTCGCTACCTAGCATGAGCAATTCTGGCCACCTGTAGGATTTCTCTTGTAGTATGTACAAACAAGCTAGACATATGCTGTTGCCTGGTTTTGCTGCCTCCTGCTTCAGTCTCTCTATTTACTCGGGTCTTTCTAGAGTCTGGCCTCAGATTTTTTTTTTCTTTCCCTTTCTTCATTTTTTCACCTGCTTCCTTCCAGTGTCTCTGCACCCTCTCCCTCCTTCCCTCTTCTCCTCTTTTCTGTCCCTTTGTTTGCATTCGTTTCATTTTAGAATCCATATTGGAGCTGACACCAGGCTGCCTGCTCCCTGCAGCGCTGAACGGGCAGTTTGGAAAAAGGAGGCTGCAGTTCCCTCAGGGGGCAAGACAAAGTTCAGTGTCTGTCTTATTTTTAAACATGCATCTGAACGTGGCTGATCAGAGGAGCAAAAGAAGTCTTTGGGTTCTGAGTACTGGAAGCTTATAAGGACATGGAGTAATCCTCTGCATCTCCTTGTGCTCCTCACTGAACATGAAAGCTGCTTGGCACAAGGGAGTTTGACTCCAGGAAATGTAGGTAGGATTCAGAGATTCCATGGAAGTAGGATAGAAAGGTGTGGGTGCTTGTGTAAGCCTCACACTTCTTTTTTTTTTTCTTCAGCTTCTTTCTCATTCTGTCAGGTTTATGCACTTTTTTTTGAACCCTGAAGGATCTCAAAGTACATTATGTAGCTATACATCAGCCCTGCAGGATGCTGTTTGCCTTGGGCAAGTAAAAGACTGTTGACTGATCATCACGCTAGTACAGTGAGGGGACAGGCTGGGATATCCTGGTTCCACACTATCACAACCAGTGCTATGACAAGGTACCAGAGATGGATTTACAGGCTTCCCAGTATGAATAGCAGCTCTGCTAAGGCAGGTTATGTACCCAGCTGGTGGGTTTCTGAAGTGGTTTTGCTGTGCCACTGTAGCTGCTGGCATCTGTTCAGGCAGCGCAGTGACGTAGTCACCTGAAGGGCAAAAAAAGGGCAGGTGCTTACTGGTCTAACAGCTCTTGCCAACAGATTAGGATTAGAAGTGAAGGAGAGCATATGGAATTAAAGCTGCAGTCATAATTTTAGTTTAAACAAAATGTATGTAGTTTGGCAGAATAGCAGGGTCCTGACTGCTGTAAAAATGTGTCACAGGATCCCTCAGGATCATGGGAATGTCAAGACCTTTACTGGAAACCTTCTGTCTGCCGTGTTACTTTGTGGCACAGGCTACTTTGGTTTGGCATAGACACGGGTTAGGAAGTATTCCTTTCTGCAACATGTTGGATATTTCTGGCCCTTAAAGTGGTCAGACCTGGTCTATGTAGCTGGGGGTGTTCAAGGTGATGGCAGAAAGAAGTGTGGGGGAGGCTGCAGGCTCATCCTCTTCATGTTTTCTTTTAGTATCCTTGACTAATGAACAGCCTAACCCATCAGAGGAGATACCTGACAGCAGCAGGACTCAGTACCAGATGACTGTCAGCTGAAGAAGTACAATGACCGTGTTCAGAGTCGGTTGAAGCAGGCTCTACCCTGGAGAATGAAGAAACATACAGATTGAGGAGGCTACATCTTAGTTCTTCAGAAGTGCTCTAATAATCCTGGAATAACATTTTCTTGATTGGAGATAAAGGCCTCTTGTAGGAGCATTTCAGTGTTTATACTGTTTAACTTCTTTCTGTTATTTAAAGGAAAAAGTAGTAGCTAAGACTTACCAGTTGGAGACTGTGCAATGATATGTGTGAGTGATGAAAGAGTTGACTGGTGGGATGGATGGATTTGGACTTCTGATTCTGCCTTTTTTTGCTAAAGGTTTTGGGCTCTGAGGTGTGTTCAGTTGCTGTCCTTGTAACAGTTTGCTCAGTATTTATGTGGAAGAGGTTGTGCATTTGAAGTGGGTGAGGACCAGAGACAAGAGCTGGCACTGTGCAGCTGACTTCTGCTCTGCAGTACTGCATATTGTTGTCAGTTTTTCCCTACTTTCTGAAAATCTTTGGTTTCTTGTTTTAAAATAGCTAGTGGAGAGAGAGAGGATTCATTTCCTACAAGAAGGATAGCTGGATCCAGGTGGCAGATAGACCTTCCCTGGCAGTGTTCTTTCAGCTCCTTCCTGCCCTGAAGATGACTTTGCTGGAGCTTTGGGTCCCCGATACATCTGCTCATATACCCTGTCCTGATGAGCAGCACCGTGTACACCAGGGCTTATACACTGTGGTCCTCGCCAGCATTACCCTTAGCCCTTTCCTGAATAGTCAAGCTGCTCATTACAGACTGTTATTTTTCTGAAAAATTACATACCACCACGTTCTAAGCTGAGCAAGGTTGTGTGTGCAGGGGAGCCCTGGATAACAGGGTGGTGAAGTCACTTGAACTGGCTGCTCTGATTGCACCAGTTGCAGCTCTGCCAGTGCTGGGAGAGTTGCTTGGGAAAGCAAACAAAGTGCTGCAACAATTGCAGCATGATTCTATGGGACCTTGCTTTTGCTGTGGTGGGGAACAGTTTCCAAAAAAGCAGTAGAAAGGATATACCCAAAGTCGCTTTCATGTGTAACTTAGAGTGTTCAGGATTAGACCCTAGGTCCCTAGCAGTAGAAGGCTGCTGTGTTCGCCCCACCACGACATCTCTAGCCAAGTCTGAAAATCCAGGCTCTTAAGAGGAGCTATTACTTGTATGACCTTCATGCGTGAAACAGTTTCTCTTTTAAAATGTTTTTTCCCCTTTATCAGTTATTCATTGAAGAGTCTCTTTGCATCTGTAGAATTTTGAAGGGTAGCTATTATTTTACCATTTTAATTTTCCCAGCTGTTCAAATAATTGTTTTAACCTCTCAGTGCCTGGAAATGCTTTTCACATCCTGGTTGCTCTGCATTGTAGTGCTTTGGTTTCATGTTTTAAATTACCAACAAATATTCATTTTTCACGTTCTAGATGGTTATTCTGCAACTATCTTCTCTATAGCTTTAAGGCTGCATTGGTCTAACCAACACTGTGGCAGCAAGGAACTTGTGAGCTTTGATAGTAGGCTCTCATATCGTGGTTTTGGGGTTTTTTGTTGTTGTTGTTCTCCCCTTGCCCCCTCCAAGAGGAGCTCAATGCTTGCAGATCCCATTAAGAGCAGAACAGGCTGTGGTTATTCTGAAAGATCTTGCTGCTGGCCTCTCTGGAGTTGTATTTCCTTATGTGTATGGAAGGGGCTCTGACAGAGACAGTGGAGCCAGCACGGAATACATTGTCTTCACATGGTTTTACAGGTATGAAAGTCAAATAATTAAATACAATAGTGGTTTCTCTAGCCCCGAGACAAGACTGTGACAGCCGAGGACAAGGCAAAACTTTCCGCTGGTTTGGTGGGGGGAACTTGCTAATTGAGCTGCCCGAGGCGCTCAGTACCAGGACAGCGTTTCCAGCCTAGGGTGATGCTCGGAGGAGGAGGGCTGCACCTTTTGTGTCCCATCCGGGGCAAAACACTTCCATGTGGGAGTGTCCTCAAAGCCACAGTATCTCATTTCATAGCATCAACTTTCTTTTTGATTTGGTGGGTTTTTGGTGGTTTTTTTTTTTTTGGTCAATGAGCATTGCTTTTCTTGGGTATGTCTTTAGTGGTCTTACCATAGGGACAGAGGTGGAATTTGAAAATAAGTAATTATATTGTGATATTTTGGACATATTGCTGTAGTTTCTCTTGCATGCTCTTCTCACGTGTTCCAAAAGTTGCAAAAGGTGATGTATAATTCATCAAACTAAGCGTAAGACATCTGACTGCAAAGCCTATCAATCTGATCTCATCTCTTTCTAGCCCTTTAATTAGGGAAGCCCTGCTGAAAAATGTACCCATCAGCTACTGAGAAATGGTGTGTTCCTGGACCCTCAGTATAGATCTTGAGTTATCCAGGTGCCAAAATGCTGTCAGAACTGACAGATCTTAGAAAATACACCCACAGGCAGAACATTATCCATTATACTAGCACTGAGCAGTGGGCAGTAAGGAAAAATCAGCAGAGAATATGTCTTTATCAACTTTAATTGGCTTTTCCCGTTGATAAAAACCAGCGTGCCTGGCAAGGAAGAGAACCTCTCTAGCAGTTTTATCTTTCCATCCCAGAGCTGAAGGGCGCAGTCCATCTCCACTGACATGTGATGTGGACTTGTCTCAGCACAGTTCCTAGCAGTGCGCTGGAGCCTACAACCCACAGAGAAGGCTGCCAGGCTGTCCTCGGTGAGTGACCGTGTTTAAACAAGCGTGAAGAATGAATTACTCTGGATAAGTTGGATTTCATCTGTGCTCTAGTTGTTTGAAATTTACTTCTGAGAGAACAAAACTCAGTTAAACATTTCTTTGGGTCCTGGCTTGTAAGTGCTCCTGGATTACAGCTGGCTGGGCTGTGGAATCGAGGATCTAGGCAATGGATATGCCGATATGAAAAGCAGACGGCGGACAAAGGAAGTGGGAGCTACAGAAAAAGGCACATGTAGAGGTTTGGGGAAGAGCACAAGCTTCTTTTGGGCCATTTGGCATTATATGTAACTTGACATCAAAGCCAAAGAGACAGCAACTGTGAATTTCTCCCAAGAAGACTATTACGATGTCTTGTTGCAGCATCTTGCATTTACTGAGCTATGTAAAATGTTTCAGTTTTTCCTTAGTGCTGCTCACGTCTATTGCTATTAGATGTATGCCAGTTTTATTAGAGTAAATAATATAGTAAAGATTACTGCAAATCTGTACTAGGTTTTTTTTCTAGTTGATTAATGAGAACAGCTGATTTCTTTATTCATGACCAGTTTGGCAAAGTGTAGCGCTTCTCTTGCTAAATTTTGCAGGGTTTCTGAGCATGGCTTTATTTTACATTTCTATTCTGCGAAGTCAAACTCATCTTATTTCCATAAATAATGGAAAACAGAAGTATGTCCTCCCGGAAAAGACTGTTTAGTAAGTGAGCTTTATTGCAGAAGTTTCCTTTCTACAGTCCCCGATGGTCTTAAAAACCAGACTGTAAGACCATCACAGGGTAGTAATCATATAAATATCAATTTAACCCTTGTATTTAAAACTTTTATGAATATAATTTGTAGATTTATTGTCCAGACCACTGAAGGTCACAGCAGGTTCCCTGTCAGGGTAAATTCTGGAGCCTGCCATTGCACAAGCTGTAAAAATATGATGGACCCTATGGAAAAAAAAGTGTTAATTGTGTGGGTTTTAATTTTTTCTTTCTGCTTATCATATGGCTAGGAGAGACATAGTAACTGCCTGTGTTCAGAAGGTTTCTTTAGAAACTTGAAGCAAGTGGGAGGGAGGGATAACAAAGTCCGTTCTGTTCCTCTAATTCAATCTGCCTATTTACAAGCCCAACCCATCAAGTATGTCACCGTTCTTTGCAGCAAGAGGAAGACTGAGGCTTTAAATGACTTCTGGAGAATACATAGAAAACCATGTGAATAGCCTAAAACACCCTAATTCACGTGGTTTCCATGGATGCTGGCCTTACTGCAGGCAGGGCAATTCTGTTGTATTGATCCAAATGCCACAGCAGTTTTACCAGGAGGCAATACTCTTGACTGCTTGCCCTAAACTCTGGTGTGGTGTTGCTGTCCGCTGTTAAATAGCTGTCTCACCCCTCTGTGAAAGAGGAGATTCCCGCCTGTGTGGCCCAAAGAGATGGCAAAGAATTGTAAGATCTATTATGCATTATAAATTAATAATTCCAGATGAAATAAAACTGCGAAAAGAGATCAGGATTTTGACATCTTATTTTGAGATGGCAAAATGCTTCTTTGGTGGTCTAGGGTTATCAAAGGTGTTGCTATTATCATAAAAGTTCAGTTTGCCAAGAGTGGAGTGTAAATGCAGATGGACAGTGCCTGTCTCTGTGTCAGTCATTCCCTAAATGCTTGATGGTACCTGCGTGACCAGCTCCTTGGCCGCCTCCTGCTTAAAAGCAAGGCTGCATGATTCTCCTGTTTTTCTAAACCATTTACTGTCTTTAATTGAGGACTGCGAGCTGTTGTGAGCGTAGTGCCGCAAGACCCTTGTTGTGTAAGGGCCTTGATAAATATGCATTGTACTGTCAAGTGTGTGTAGCTACTCTGCAGGTAGCGGTGGAGGAGCAAGCTGCATACAGTTAAGTCATTGTGTCTCCGGGGTCAAATGAAAACAAGATGGCACGGGGGCTTGTGGGAAGACGAGCCCGGATAGCCGCCTTCAGCATCACCTGCTAATAAACCGGCTATTTATAGATCAGCTGAGGCTTTGTCAACTAGATTGTTAAATTAATATTTACATACTGACTTCATTGTCTTTCACTGAAAATCTCATTTGCATTAGCGCTTGGACAGAAGAACGGCTTCCTGCGCTCCGGATACACGAGCGCGTTTGATCAGAGTCCGTGCTTTCAGTGCTGTACGAAACCATTCCTGATAGATTCTTGCCTTGCAAATCCTCTTCTCCCCGTAGCAGCATTTTCCTGTCTTTCTGCGCCTCTCATTTCTTGCAGGAAAGCTCACCTTTGTTCCCAAATGTCCACAGCTCATCATGAGGCTGATCTCACTAGAGAGAGAGGTGAGCAGCATTTCTGCATAGCAATTCCTGGTTAATCCCTGCCTCTGAGAGAGAGGCTTGAATCGTTGATGGCTTGTGGGTAATTTAATAACTAGCAAACAAATAGGATGTGTAGATTGTAGTAACTTAGCCCAGATGCAAAATCCCCCATCCCTGTTTGCATCTGTTGGAATGGATTTTGTTGTAAAGGTTTGCTTTTTTACATTTTAGCAGCAGTGAGAAGAGTCGCTGCTCAGTGAAGCTGTGTTGATCACAGCAGGCTCCACACCTGGCTAAGCAGTTTCAATCCCCTGTGTATGCCTGTGTGCCTTTCAAAAGGGAAGAGTAATCTACTTGCTAGACGTGTGTGTCTCTCTCGTAGTCCTTGGGCGACCTTGAACAGTCATTTAACTCGCGGGTTTTTGCCCATCTCTGCCTGGGCAGATATTACTTCTGTGGTTTGGAGTGTTGAGGTTGAATGGATGTCTCGGAAATGTTGTGGATGAAAAGTGTTACTGAAATGTAAGGTATTCACACTGTCTCTTCAGACAACTGATTGGGGTTCAGATTCACCTGCCTGTCTTGCTGTTTCTTGCTTCAAAGCCATTTGGACACTTGGATGGTGCGGGAAGCCAGAAGGCAGTAATAGCAGGGCTGTGATGCAGACGGGTGTCGCAGCCTTCACTCAGCTTCTACTTCTTAGCGCTTGCAAGGCTGTTGATAAGGGGCTGTTATGCTGGTATTGTGTTATTCTTGATCTGCCTTTGGCCTGCAAAGGGTCTAACAGCATCTGTTTCTCTGACACCTCTGCAAGCTCTCTGGGCACCTCATTACTCTTTTCGGGAAGAGAACGTTGCAATCCGGTTACTCTGTCCGCAGAGAGCAGAGCTCATCTTCCCATGGCAGCCTGGTTACCATAAAGTTAGAGCTCAGAGTGTGGGCTGCAGTTTATCTCTCCAGGTGCATAAGGCATGTAATATCACAGTGATAATACAGGATGCGCTGAAACCATTCACCTTTTATTTATTCTCCTTAAGATAGCAAAGCCTCAATTTCCTCCCCTTCAAAATACCTCTTTTCTCGGCTTACAAGAGAGCGGGGCAGGCCAGCTCTGGACACAGGCCTGGGAAATCTGGAAGTCAGCTCCTTGGTCCTCCAAGTCAACGGCCTTGACCTGTGCTCATTTCACCACCACCTCTTCCATTTTAATTCTTGCTGAAGGCAGCACCTGATTCTTACGTTTTCAGATCTACCAGGTTTTTCTGCCTTCTGCTGATATTCAGGGGAGGTGGGGATGTGGTTTTCTGCAAAATGTCAAGGTCTCTTCCTGGAGAGCTGACAGCATAGGTGTTTTATATGTACATGGGCTATCGGGATGAGACATTCTTGCTCGGAAACATTGGCAGAGACAGACAGACATTCCTCCTGCAGTGGAGAGACAGGCAGGCACTCGCTGTTGCCAAGCCTTGAAGTATTTGGCATGTTTTCTATTGCCCTAGTTTTGTGGAGTTGTTCCTGAAGTTTTACAAGCACTTGAGAATCTTAGTTGCGTTTTTTCATTAAAAAAAAAGAAAAAGAAAAAGGAAAGAATAAACAAAATAATCTAGCCCTTCTGCCTAGACAGTGGTGGTTTGAGAACATCACTCAGGTGCTTAAAACCAGAAGGCAAATGAAATAGCCCCAGTATGTTTCTAAACAGTTTTACGAGTCAACCTTGTGGTTTTGGGGGAATTTCTGACTTCTCTTTTGGGTTTCAAATATGTGGAGAGTGTGCAGCATGGCTCGTTTTCTTGAGTGAGGGAATATTTGCAGCTTTGTAAGTTCACACATCTGCAGTGTCCCCTGCAAGCAATAACAAATCAACCACAACAATCAGTCTCCCCAGATTAAAGAGCCCTGCATTCTTCAAATCTTGCTTGCATTCTGATTTGTCCTTTTTCCGTTGTTCCACTTCTCAAGCCTTCCTTGAAAACAGGAGGATCTCAGGCTCTTTAGTTTTAAGCAGAAGCCAAGGTTTCATGTAAGAACATGATTTGGGGAAGTGAAGCTTTGACATTTTCATAGTTGTGTCATGTATCATCAGACTTCCATATGAGCCGGCAACGCCATTTAGGCAGAGATTTGTAATTAGTCACGGAGGGGCCCTGTTCAGCTTCGTAAGCCCTGCTTCATCTATAGAGAAGACTGACTGGCTCTGCAGGTCCGTATCTCCATCCTTCCACAGGCTTGCAGGAGCACACCAGGCTTGCAGGCAGCTGCCTGCACGTTCTCATGTTGGTTCTGTAGGCAGCCGCGGAGGCACGTGCTCCTGAAATCACTGCTGAATTTGTAGGCACACGCTTGCACCTCTGCGTTGCCTGAGCGGAGGGACACATGCAGTCAAACTCCCACAACAGAAAGGTTTCCAATAAAGCTGAAACACAGAGGTATTGTTTGTCCAACTGCTGGCAAATGCACAGAGCCATTGTGTGGGTCCTGAAAGCCTTGGCGCTTTATTCTCTGCAGACTGAATGGCAGCTGTGGGTAATAATAACACAAGATAAAAAAGCCAACATTATAGGGGCATTTACAGCCCGCTGAGAGAGTGAAATCTCAGCAAGGCTGAGCTGTGTCTTGAGTGATCCTACTTTTTTTTTACTGCTTGATAAGGAAATGATGGACAGCTCTGGAGAAATGGCCACTGCAGAGCGGATGAAAGGGGAGCGGCTTGTCTGTTCAAATGCTGCAGTAAGTAGAGTGGGACAAATGGAAAAGCTCTCTCAAATCAAGTGACCGGCCTGTCCCCCCTGTGCTGCGTGGGCTAGGAGGTGTGTATGTGTGCTTGCACCCCTATGTTTTCTTCTCATGCTAGTGGTAAAGCTAAGGCTGGCTGGCGTGAGTGCGGCCAGACTCAGTTTGTATAATTTAGGTCCTGGTGTTTGGGGACCTTTGGTCAGCATCATCCAAGGATGGTGCTTTGGTAGCTGTCAGAAGACCCACTCAGGACCATTGATGTGTGAGAGTAGCTGTGGCCTGATCATGGGTAAGAGATGGTTGGATTAGCCTTCTGCCTGCGGGAGCAGCCAGTCTTCCTGTGAACTTAAATTCTGGGAGACAAAAAATATTGAACTTTCTGAATGCAAGTCTCAGTTTTAAGTCACAGTAATGACAATTACCTTACACAATGTAAGCTTAGCTGACTGATACCATCTTACACGTGGAATTTCATTATTTTCAAAACAAAGAAACCCTACCTCAGAAAAAATAAAAGGGACAGTTCCTTATCTTAAAAGTAAATTCTTTAATTCAGTGCTGGTTCCAACAATTCTTTAACTTAAATGTCTTATAAAGCTCTTTGTGTACTTTATAACTACCTAAACAGCTTTAAAAGATCCAGGTTTCCTCTGCACACACATGGAAGTGGTAAGCTGGAGGCAGAGACCCACCCTGTAGCACCATCCTGTTAGGATATGCTTAGGCTGCAGATTAATGATGACATATCAAAGCCAGCCCTAACCTTGGTAGCTCGGGTGTTACCAGCAGGCTAACCCTGGCAGTGCTGAGCTGCTGGAATATGTACCCACCTGTTCAAACAGGTTGTGCAGCTCTCTGCTACTCAGCAGGTTTCTGAGGCAGCATCTTACAGATGCGACCGTGGTCTTTGGTACTGATGATGCAATGACTGCAATGGGGGGAGGTATTTTAAAGTAATAATCCATGTTTTAATAAGAGCACATGCTATGTGGCTAGGGCAGGTGTGGTTTTATGGCTGTACTTTTCCTTTCCAAAAACATTCTCATCTGTTTGAGTGCCTTGCCTTGCTTGTGCCAGGCAGCATGGCATGGGAGTTGCTGGGCCCAGTGTGCTGTTTCTTGTGTGGGACTTTGTGAAGATTCAGAAATCCAGACTGCTTCAGATTCATTGACTTGGATTAATGAATCTGTCCCTGCCTCTGTTTCCCCAAGAGTAATGTGAAGTTACTTAGGTCACAGGGATTTATGAGCCTCTTTCTATACTGGCCATTTTGCAGAGAGTGAAATTCAGCTCAGAGGGCTCTGCGGAAGGACAAAGTATTTGAGTTTGTTCTATTCTAATCCTGGTTACAGAAAATTGGCAAGTTCCTGCTTAAAGTCTCTTTAAACACAAAATATAAATACCCTCTGATTGCCTCTTTACCCCCCCTTCTCTTTCTCCCTCTCCTTTCTTGTATTCTTTTTTCCCCTCTCTCTCTTCCTCCTTCCTTTATGTGTTTTGTTTTTCTTTTCAATGTTACCTGTCTTAAACTGCAAACTGTTCAGGTTGGGACCTGAGAGCTCCTGTGTGCTGGCACAGACCTGCAGAAGAGGCTTTGGGCTTACTTTGTTTCCATGGGTTGGAAGTATGAAATTAAATGTGTGTTAGTGGTAAGGTCTTTGTGGGAAGAGGGTTTAAAGAGATGTTGAGTGATACTGGAAAAGAACGGTCTAGGAAGGAGGGAAGAGAGGATGTAGTTAAAACTAAATATGATGCTCGCTTTTTGCCAGAACCTTTGCAGCAGAAGCATGGACGTATTCCCAGTTGACAGCTCCCTCATCTCTTTCCCCCTCTCTTTTCTCTCTTCTCCTCTGGGGCGACTGTTTTAGGATGAGTTGGTTCCAAATAGACAATACTTTTCTAGCAGATAAACGGACACCTAAGCAGCTGCACTGGTATCTGTCATGAACAGACATGCTTCACGGTGAGGGAAATTAGAAGATGGAACCAGCATCATTTGTCATATTTAAAAAAAAGAAAACTCTCCCTCCACTTGAGCAGCGTCCACAAGACAGGCAAAGAGCACACTTCTAAACTGTCCCTTTCTTTTCCAGGCTCTTAATAAATTTTCAGATGCTTCCATTAAACATTCTACCTTTAGGTCTGTTTTGTAAAGGATGTGTTTTAGACAGATGGAAGCAGGTCTCTGTCCTGACACAGATGCAGGACTATAAATTTGCAGCGGCGGAGATGGGAGATAATTATTTAGGAGGCTTTTGTGTCTTATTCTAGCATCTGGTGTTCTACCAGGGTGTCCTCTGAAGAGAAAGGGACAGGAAGGAGCTAGAGAAATGCTGAGCTTGTTTTTCACTTGGTAGAGGTTTTTAATCTTGGAAGAAGGATTTGGAATTTACGCAGGAAGGAACGTTGATTGAAAAATAAAGATGCATCTCCCGGTGTTCATCAGTCTTCCTTTGTTTGCTCAGGTCCATGTTTCAGGTTGTACGGCATCTAATCTGCTGTTCTCTTAGTTGCATTGGTTATGTTGCATGCCAGTGGGCGGTTGCTCAGAACAAATCCATCTTGCTCAGATACTGACTACAATGGCTTCTGCATCTGGGCAGAGCATGTGGCTTCATGCAGGTTGCTGCCTGGGCATCTGCACATACTTGCATGACTGAACATCTCCATGGTCTCCCAATCCATCCATAGCTTCTCCATTCCAGTCCATGTGTGGGACTGTCCAGCGCTCCCCTGCTCGGACAGTGGATTCTCTATCCAGTGCTCACGCAGCAGGCAGGGCTTCCTTGCTCCTTGGCTCCTTCGCATTGTAAAAGGGGAGTGGCAGAGTGAAACAATTAAGGTTTCTTGGGTGACTTCTGAAACCTCTATCCAAGAGGTGTGGTTGAGTCATTTGACTGTCTCGGTTCAGGTCATTAACATTTCAGAACGCCTGTTATTTTTCCGTCTGGTTGCCTGAACTTGGTAGAGGATTGTCCAATTGGGGCTTGGTGCAGGCCAACCAACCAGACTTCTCTTCCTTGTGATTTAATCAGATCTTGCAGCTCCCAGGACCAGACATTTCAGGATACTTAAAGATTGCCAAGAGTTAGGCATGTAATTAATTCTTTAAAAACTGATACTCAACTACCGTAAATGCTCAGTCAGCAATAAGCTTCTGGTGCAGAAGAATTGTAGTGCTGAGTCAGATGGGCTGATTCTGCTGAAAGATACTGTAATTTTCTGGTTTTGTACCTGGGCAGTGGAGGTAGACTTCCAGTACAATTTTTTAAAATTTATTATTCCTTTTTAAAATTTACCCGTAGGCTCTTTACTGTGACTCTAGTCTTTGGGAGATGTTTCACAAAAACAAGTAGAAGTTATGTCCCGTATCTATCTACAAACAGATACAAGATTTCCCAGTCCTCCCATGGCTCTATCATTGCTGATTTTTGCCTCTTCAGCCAGAAGAAAAGGAGAGCAACAGCTACACCCATACGGGCAAGATGAGTATGGCTATCACGCAAATAAATTTACTGGCTGCTGAAGAGCAACAGCTTAATGAAAATGTAAACTGTTAAACAAAGCCAGTCAAGCTCATAATACTTCTGTGTGGAATTTCACTGTATCACTGAGCAGAAATAGAATTAGACATAGAAGAAAGGATATCTGGAGAAGTCTCTGCCGGCCTCTGTGCTTGGTGTAGGAAGCTGGACTAGAAAGAGTGAGCCATACCTTAAATGTGGACATGCTACCCAGACCTGGAGAGGAAATCTTTTTATCCAGTGCAGGACCCTGCTAAAGCAAGGCAGAAGGGGACAAGATAACACATTAGATTTCCTCTGAAGACTAAATGCAAATTGTACAGAGGGATGGATCCCTTGAGAGCTGTGATTTTTTTGCATTTCTTTGGCATCTTCTGCTGGTGAATAATTATCCTACCTCTGTGTGGTTGGCAAGTAGCATTACACTTATGTACGAATGGGAAACTGAGATGGGGATTTATCTACAGCTGCTGGGTGAAGATGGGAGGACTCTGACAACAGAGCCTGGGACTCTGGTTCGGCCCCGGGCAGTGCTTGCCTTCCTGCAGCATGTGGCAGAACTGCAGGGTTTAGTAACACTCAGAAGTGGCAGGTGAAATCCCCCAACCACTTTGAGGTCCCATCGCAAAGGCACAGTGCCATAGCTGAGGGCTTGTGAAGTGCTTTCAGCAGCTCTTTGCACTCTACCCGAGGACTGGACTTCTCTGCGCTTCCATCTTCATGAAAATTCCTGGTGTTGAAGACATGCTTGTTAGAACTAGTGCAGGCTAATAATCTGTTGCAGGATGAGATCTGGAAAGGCAAAATCAGCTTGTGAAAGAAGTCCTACAGCCAAGGAGCTGCTGTATCTGCCTCCTAACAAAGTGACATCCTCTCTCCCTGGCTTCTCCCATCTGTGATTGGTTGTGAAGTGTCAGAGGGATGGGATGGGATGGGAGGGATCCCTAGGAGTTCAGAGGATAACCGGGGTTGCTCTTTCTGTCTCCTATCTCTTTTTCTCCATCCCAACCCTGATGGCATTTCTTCACAAGAAAGCACATCTCAGCTAGGCTTGGTCTCAGACTTGTGCGGAGTCACTGGTGGACTGAAGGTGGACTGTGTCTGGGTCACGCGAAGCTTTGCTGCATTGTGGAATTAGAAACACTGTAGGAGTTTATATTCTAAGTGTCTTTCTAGGTGACCTTGTGAAATTTCCTTGCACCAGATCTGTATCTTGCCGTCCCGCTGCCTTTATCTAATTTGTTTTCTTGTGTATGTTACTGACATCCAGTGAAGTGTAATTTGTTTGAGAAGTGGCACTTATAACAAGGATCCTGCTAGTAATCCCTGCATTGAATCCCTCTATACACAATGTTCCAGGAATAATTAAAGTCACAAACTTCAATCTTGAGGGATGCACAGGGGAAACCTATCCTGAAATGAGGCTTGGCGTATCTGACTTTTCCACTTCCAGTGCTTTTTAACAGTAGGATTTGCTATTTTTATTTCAAGACTGAAGTGGATTTAAGTGGAATTCTGACATGCTGAATTTACACATCCTAACAACAGTGTTCATAAGTCAGTATTCTTACTGTATCCTTTCTCTACCTCTTCTCTCTATTAATTTTCCTCAATAGTCTGCAGGGATCATTTGCCAGCCTGATTCAAATTTCTGCACTTGCCTGGCGTCTTGTTTTATAACATCTTGCATCACGTACTTTCCATTTCTGTAATCCATTTAATCCGGAATACTGGAGTGGTTTTGCAGGTATTTATTGCATTTCTTTCTTCTTTGTGTTAGGAGGTAACAGGTCATTTATACAACTTAATCCAAAATCTCTTGGCTTCTGGGATTATTTTTTCCTTTTATTTCCCCACTGATTATCCTGGGAGCTGGTAGCAAGAATGAGAGTATGGAGAAGTTGCCTTTATTTGTATATACTGTTTCTTTGCATTGTGCTCAGAGCACAGCTTGGCAGTTCAGCAGTTAAACCTCTGCAGCTGACGTCCCCCAGCAATAGCTTTACTGTTGCCTGTCCTTAATTTTTGGAAGCGTTGGGCTTAGGGTTTGCAATAATGAAATGCTGTTGCATCAGTAAGTGGTTTTCCATTCCTTTTGGCTCTGGAAACGGATATTCACAGTTGGGTGAAGTTCATTTTAATCCTCACAAAACCAGAGCTGGATTTGTACAAGTTGTCGTTGTTCTGCTTTAGAAACACTCTGTGCCTTCTGGATCCCTTTATCCCTCCCGGGAGCTAATCCACGAGCTTGCGAAATGCTCGGAGTGACTCCAGTTGCAGGATGGAGGGGCATCCAGTGTTATCTCCTTCTCCTCCTGCATTGCCTTCTCTCGCTCCTTCCAGAAAGGCACCGTAGTGTTTGTAGCGTATACTTTCTGATGTGTATAGATAGTGGGATGTAATTATCTTCCCCTGAGGCAGAGTCATTATGTTGGCTGTAAAGAGAGTGGGTCACAGTCCTAATGGGAAATGATTTTAAAGCAATCTTGACCAAGTCTAGTGGAGCCATTTCAGACCACTTAAAACTCAGCCAGTCCTTCACGGCACTTGTGATATGTCCACTTTATGTGGTGAGAGGCAATGGGACTAACACTTGTTGAGGGATAAAGAAAATCTATGATAAACTGCAGTGTTGGCTTTGGGCAAGCGATGTGTGCGGCCACAGGGGAAAGGTGCCGACAGAGCCTGGTCTTGATTGTTATTGTTCTTGATGCTGATTTGGAAAAACGCAAGGCACTTGCAGAAGCAATAAGCCAGTACTCATGAAATCTGCCACTCTGGGCTTCTTGTGCTACAAAAGCTGCCCCTCTGCCCCCAGGCTCGATTCCTGCAGAGGCGAGAGGCTTGTTGCTGTTTCCCAAGCAGGTGGCTGGGCAGATAGTGGCACAGTCCCCAGGTCAGAGCCAAATCGCTGGTGGTTGCACTGGTGGTTTACTTGGGAAGTTCAGGCTTCAAAAGTGCAACTGACTTACAAGGCAAATTTGGCCAGAGATTGTTTAAGAGCAAATACTACCTGGTGTTACAAAACGTCAGAGGAAGACAGACTTCAGCATGCGTTAGCGTGTGGTGGAGTTGTGGTCAGTAGCAAGGTGAGGAGAACAATTTTGGCAGAGCTGATGAAAAGTGGCAGTCGGCAGTTGCAGGTCATATTGAGGGGCACTGGCAGGTCTGCTGGGACTAGCTCAGGACTAAAAACAGACACCGCTTCACATACGCAGTTTTCTCTGTTGCAGTCCTTTACAGAAGCACCAGAGCCAGGGCTGTGCAGGTTAGCAAAGCTCTAAGCCGCTACCCAGGAGAGCAAGAATAACTAGTAGTGAAATGCTCCATGTATGATTTTCATCCTTTGAGCTCTTCCATAATGTTATTGGAAAACAGAAGTTGTTTAAATAATGGAACAGACCCAATAAAATTGTGCAGTGATGCAGAAGGGGTGAGGAAGGGTTATTTCCTTTCTTTCCATTCCTTTTCTCCTCTCGCCTTGCCTCCCCAACGTGGGTGGAATCTGCATGTCAGGCACTAGCAACATCAGCCTGGCCCGGTGGCTTTTCTTAATGACGAGAATGAGATTAAATGCAATTAACGTCAATTGAACAAAAACCGCCCTCGGTTTGTATGCCGATTAATTAGCAACCATCCTTTCAGCAGTGACCCTTTGTAGAACGGTGTTTGTTCCTCTTGGCCCCGGTCTTTCCTAGCACGTGTCCAAAATCAAAAGCACTGAGCGTGCTCCCTCCTGCGATGTCTGGGGCTAGCAGCTCAGCAGGGAGACGCAGCCCCCCAGCCGGGATGATTTTTTGTGCAGTCTGGTAACTGCGGAGCTGCTCAGTCAGTGGCAAAACATTTCCTGTTAAGTAAGGCTAACGACGGGAGCTCTCTGCGAGTTAGAACAATGATCAGAACAATTGTCTGGAGGAAATCAATGTTATAATGCATGAACAAACAGGTGATTCTCAGAACAGCTAGAGATCAGTTGTGCTAGTAAATAACTTCATATTTGGGTGATGCAGAGTGATGGGGAGGTGTCAAGGCAGAGCAAAGCAAATAGTGTGTTGGCTCTTGTGAGTCAAAGGAGAGTGAGGAGGGGGGAGAGGAAACCGGAAAGACTATGTCTGTTCCTTGCACTCTGTTGGTGGGGTGTGTAGACAAGAGAACTTCCACGTGAAAGCACTTTCTGGGGTGTTCTGACAATGCGTCTGGTGAGATTTTTGAAAGGCGTCTTTTCTGCTGTCAAGCCAGCTTTGAAGACACCATCTGGGGAAGTAGCCAAGAAGTCATTGGGTGAACTTCTCTGCTTTGCAAAGCTATTAACACCAGTATAGAGAAGAGGGAAAACAAAACTCTCTTCATAGCTTTTTGAATTAATGTTTTTTTGTTGCTGCCAGGCATACTCCTGCCCCTTCTTATTCCAAACCCAAGGACAGCAACTGTTGGACTCCTGAAGGATGAGAGAGACAGAGAGGCTTTTCTGTGCAATAACTATATGGCACAGAAGTGCTGTGATCCATTAGTCAGCACAGCTGCTCCACAAAATAGCCAATACCCTGAATGTAACAGAACAAATTGCTCGTAACCAAAAAATACCTACAGCATACGTCAAAGCAGAGTGACTCAAATGTCCCTTGCAGCGATTTAGGGTGCTAATATCCCCACATCAAATGCCTTATCCAGTGGGAAGGCCTTGAACACCCGTCTTAGGACAGGTCAGGATTTTTGTATTTTGTTGGTGCCTCTTTCTAGACTAACTGAGATGAAAAAGTTTTGCTGTAGTGTTACTGAGGTCTGCTGTGTGCCAACAGGTGTTCTGGTTTTGGAGCTGCCTGCACACAGCAGGGAGCTAGGAACTATGGAGATTAAATTCTGCTTTGTCACTGACACTCTGAATGCTCAGAGTCATTTATCATGGGGATCTGCTTTCTAATTTCTCCATAGCTACACAGTGCCCATATGTGTGAGTGCTGTGGTGTGACTGCTTAAAGGAATATTAGAACAAAGGTAAGGCACTTGCTGGAGGAGACTCGCAGGGTTTACCCCATGAGACTAAAGGCTGGTTAAATAAATGTCTCTTAGCACAGCTGAGGCTTGGCAAACAATGTCTCTGGCAAACACTGAGGGAGGAAGTTCCTCAGGGTCTGAGCTTTCAAGGAAGGAGATTCCTTCACTGGCTGTGAGCCTCTGGCGAGGCCGAGAGCCGAGGCACAGAGCTAGCCAGCGACCACGGGTGGTGGAGAGGATGCTGTGGAATTGCCAGGCAGCCCTGAGCTCCTACGCTGGGATGCAGAGCAACAAAGAAGGAACAGGAGGAAAACAAGAGAGCAGTGCGTTAGAAAATCTTGCTGAGACTTACTTGCCCTGAAGCTGGTACCAAGGCCTCAGCTCTCTGTTATGGGAGAGGGACCATGCTGGGTGTTGACTGGACTCTCCACTCAGCAGGGTGAGATCTGTGGAGCAGACCTACTTGCAGAATGTGACCCTTTCTCTTCACTCAACCGGAACCCAAACTGGAAAGCTGCTGGCTTCCCCACAGGAACTGCAAAGTGGTGGGCTGTGTCAGCTGAGCAGCCAGCCGATTTTGAGTGCTCTTAGTTCCCAAGAAAGGTCTCATGATGGTGGAAGAGCATGAGGTAGTGGCTCAAGGTCCTGCTTTCCAGGAGAAGCTTGGAGGAGAGCACTGCATGCCCTCCAGCTGGATTTGCTGTCAGGACTGAACAGATTGCTGTTCCTGTTTGTGCTGCAGCCACAGCTGGGAGGAACTGCCTTTGTGTGGACCCCTTTGCATGGACACTGTATTCGTATGTAGAGGTGCTGCGCTGGACCTCATCAAGACTGGAACCTGCTCTCTACCTGACGTTACACTGGCAGTGGCATTAAAAATAACCTACCCTCCCCGAGCACCAAGGACACTGTCTCTTCTCATTAGAATGTGTGGTGTACTCTCCAAGGCTGCTTGTTTCTCGAGTTGTTCTTCTGCTAAGACTGCAGCAGAGACCAGCTAGTGCTAAAAGTGGGGTAGTTTTGTGATGAGGCACCGAACTCCTTCAGGCTGAGCTTTAACTTGCAACAACTTAACTGAGACAGTATCCTGTCATGTGGGAACAGCTTGTGGTTGAAGGCTGGACTTTGTTGCACATGCAACATGTCTGGTGGATATGCAATGGTAAGGGCATGTGGGAGAGGTAAGGCTTCTCCTTCCCTTTCCTGGCTCCTTCTGCTCAAAGGTAAGTGTTGTGGTAAGCTCATAGTAGCTTGCAGGGAGGATTCCAGGTTGGAAAGAAATGAAGGGGGGCCAAATCTGTGTTGGCATGGTGGCAAGGCTAGATGGAATTCGAATGCTGGTTTAAATGGTTAGCTTAGCAAAGAATGGGTTTAGTCTTAGACATGTGGTGTCCTTCTGTGCCATTGCACAGTGTGTGAGGGATGAGACTGATGCAACTGTGCTTTTAAGTAGTTACCCGCAGGTTTATATACTGATGACCTAGGAACGGAGAGAACAATTCTATCCGTATTCTAGCATGCATAGACTTATGCTAACAGACTATGAGGCCTACAGAGCTTCCACTGTGCAGTGTGCAACAGCTGCGTGATGCTCTGCAGGAGCTGGCAGAGGAGACCTCAGCCCTTGAGCATTGTTAGCTGTTAATCATGCTTGTGCTGTGTTCTGCAGAAGATCCAGAGGAGCACAGAGCTCATAGCATCATAGCCAGCCAGAGGCTGTACTCTGGTTTCACTTTCCTTGTAAATTGAACCTTAGCAAAGTTAGAGGGTTCAGGATGGCAGCAGTCTACACTGGCACGGCCAATACTGTGAGATCTGGGTTGGCATCTTGAGCAGGAGAGTCTGAAACAGCTGGAGAAGTCCTCCCTCTGTGCTGACTGTTGTGCACTGGGAGTGCGTCGGTTCCCCCAAAATGCCAACCCTATAACCTTTGTGAGCACTCCATGCCCCTGCTGAGGGAGGGGGCATTAGTTGCTCCATCCAGCACAGGCTGGTCTTAGATAGAATCGTATCAGGCCGCTATTAGGGCTTATTGACGGTGTCGCTACCTGCATGCTTTGCTCACAGAAGCTTCCCTTGGTAAGAGCTGGCAGCAGGAAATTGGTGTCTGGCCTGCCTGGCAGCCTATCGGTCCTGGGTCCAGTGCTCGCTGTACAAAAAGATTTTGAGAAAGTTTAGTCATCCAGAGTGAGATGGAACCTGATGTTTTTGCATGAGGAATGTTTGTGAGCCTCCAGCTCAATCCGTCCCTGCTCTTTGGGTAGGTTAGGCTGGAAAGAATTGATTGAGGTTAAGTGCTGGCTGTTTGCATTTTCTCCTGAAATGAGTAAAAATATGTAGTTGTGATTTTAAATGTGAAATTTGGTAATGATTATAGTCTTTAAAATTAATTTAAAGAGAAAGGTTTTACTGTCTTCCATAAGGGTTAACCACAGAGTGGCCACATCAGTGGCTTTTTCACAAAATGTAGCATTCCTCGATGCTTCAGTAAAGTGTTACAGCGTGAATACAGCAAATTACTTTATTGCAAAATTGATTGCGAGTTGTTGCTGCTCGCTCATTACAATTTGTGTGAGTGCTATTGGAGTTTTTACAATGTATTACACTGTGCAAAACTTTCAGGTTACTAATGATGAGAAAAATTACCTGGGAAATTAGAGTCAGTTGAGTAATATTGATGGTTCATTCATCAGATTGCTGGATAAGCTTTGTGTAAATAATTTGGCAAACAGTTTTCTCTTATTCTTGAGTCTTTTGAAGCTTTTCCAGTTCATTGTTGTAAGAGACAGGGCTGTCTTTGGAGATGCATGGTCAATGCAGACAGAATATGCTGACCTTGCAGGTGGTAGGCAGCAAATATCAGCCTGCTATGCAGAAGTAGCCCAAATGACATCCTCACCTTCTGACAGATATTGCCAAGCGTGCTAGCATCGTTATTTTGTGATGTTCTCTTCATGTTCAAGGAAGCACAGATTCTCTCCTAAGAGAGGCTGATGTCTAGAGAGTAGAACCAAGCTTGAATCCAGCCCTAGTAACAATGGGTGGTGAGACCACACGCAGTTAACTATTCAGTTGTCTTTCTGTATTTGGCTTCAGCAGGGTCCTCTAACATGGGTAAGTACCATCTAGTCTGCCAAATGGAACTGCACCTATCTAGAGCACGGGAAAAAAGCAGCGCTGATGGGCTGACCCCATGCAATTCTGCTGTTTGCGTAGCTACACCAGCAGCCCATTGATAGAAAGATGCTGTTGCTGATGCACAAGAGCTGATTACCTTGGTTTTGACTAGGTTTTCTGACTTTGTCTTGACTAGGTTTTGACTTGGTTTTTTGGCTAGCTAACTTTGTGCTCTTCAAAGA